>APFE031180173.1:27474-121991 GCA_000404065.3 Pinus taeda
CCCTTCCCCTCACTCAATCTCTGAGATTCCACTTTCCCCTACTCCCTAACATCCCTCCCCACTCCCAAAAATTTCCTCAAGAATTTAGAAGCCCCCTATCCCCTTCATTTCGCTTCATTTCGACAAAATTCCTTGTTCCACACATCAAGGCAAGTTTCACTCAAATGATGTTTCAGAGCAGTTAAAGATGAATTTTGGAAACCTGAGAGATTTTTTTGTCCACCACATGCCAAGGAAGAAAAACCTCCTTCATTTTTTACACAGGTGTCATGGTTTGAGAGAAATGTCAAAAATACCGGCGAAAACGAAGGTGCTCCAAGGACGGTTGGCCAAAACACAAAAACGAAAGAAAACGCCCGATCCACTCCAAATTTTGGTCAAAGCCTCTTTGGATGAGCATGGTACTTGATTGGGGACTCCCAGCCCAAATTTCAAGAAATTTGGAGAAAATTTTGTCATTTGTGAATTTTTCGTGCAATTTACAGGTTTTGGCCATTTGAATGGTCGCGTTCCAAGCGCGACTATTTTGGAGGACTGCTCGGAATTTTGAAAACTTGAAATTTTTGGAAAGGGCATGCAAAGAGAAAAATTACCAATACTTGGGAGAAGCCTGATTTTGAGATTTGAGCCTCCAAAAGCTCAAAATACATCAAAAAAATGACTTTCTGCCCACTTTTTGAGTTGCAGAAAGTGACCTTGGGAGAAATGGTTTTTGAGGGGGCAAAACAACTCCAAATTCAGAAATTCCACTTGGGATGGAAAGTAGACAGAACAAGCTTTCCAATGAGCCATCTTGCACCTGATTTGGACCAGTGGAACCCACTCAAAAGTTGCTGCAAAGGGGCGCGACCATTTGAACAGGGGGCGCGACCATTCGAGCCAGCTTTGCCAAAATTGACCTTTTTTGTCAAAAAACACTGTTTTGACTATGGTTGACCATTTTTACTTGTAGATGATGGATAAATGTAATATTTTCATGGCACTTTGATAGATTTTATCTCTCTTTACCCTTCTAGAAGCTTCCTTGATGTAAAAAGTGAATAATTAATGCATGAATCAGTTAGCTAAGTAATAGAGGAAAGTTGTTGAGCTGGCCTATTATCTAGTGCTTAGTTTGGAATTAGTTCAAACTGCTCCTAGAAGGATGAGCTCGACCCCTAGAGGCAAGGGAAGAGGTTAGCTTGCCTATATTATGTGTTTTCTTAGTCATTTTGAGAGGTTGGAAGGTTGGACTCTTGTGGGAGAAAGCTTTATTGTATATTGTACATCTATCTTTGCAATTTAGAGAAAAGGAAGGCCAGGGTTTTGCAGACATCATTGTGGATTCTTGTGGATTGTTGTGTTGATGGTGTGTTCTCTACATGTTCTTGTAAGTTTGTTTATGTATTCCACATCTCTCTTTTGCTTCTATTTGGACAGATGAAGTGGTAAAGTTTGAATTCATGCTTTGACATGTTCAGCTTTTTAGTTTGTTCAAAATTTATGTTTTCTACTGTCTAGAGAGGACTCAAATGGTTGTTTGCCCTCTTTAGCTCCTTCTCTATCATCCCTGATCATCCATCTCAGATTAAGGCATCAGCGCTCACTCCTACCTTGCCCCAAGGATCCCCCTACAAAAACTGTGCTCAATCCCCGCACCCTGAATTGCACTCCCTCCAATTGCCACCAAAAAACCAAAAATCTTTAAATCAACCCCCCTTATCAATTTACTAGCCTAATATCTTTGATCCTAATTGGTCAGCTTTTCATATTGAAAGATCTACCGAATCTGACCCGAGAGAGCCTTCTCATACCTCGTAGGGCTAGCTACGAGGTGAAATGGTTTGATGTAGCCTTGAGAGTTTGTCTATCTCAGCCTAGGTGAATTTCAAGCGCTAACAACACCTATCACACAGAGAGAAAAGAAAGATCATTCAGCAGAGTTCTAGGTACAGCTGGATAAGTGGGTGTCTTTTTCACACAGGACTCGATCAGGAAATTCGGAGATGCATCAGAGAAGATGAAGTTTATGATATATTCAAGGCTTCTCATGATGGCCCTTATGGAGGGCATTTTGCTGATAAAAGAACAACACACAAGGCTCCTAGAATGGGTTATTATTGGCCCTAACGTTTCAAGCATGCAAAGAAATATGTTAGGGCCTGCGATAGCTGTCAGAGAATGGGCCAGCCTAATCAAAAGGATGAAATGCCACTGAACCCCCAGGTAATACTTGAACCTTTTGAAAGATGGAGGCTAGACTTTATAGGTCCCATCAACCCTCCATCCAATCAAAGAGTTTATATATTGGTTTGGACAGATTATATGACTAATGGGTGGAAGCTAAGGCACTCCTTAGAGCTAATGAAGAATCAATTTTAAACTTTTTATTTGAAGAAATCTTTGTTAGGTTTGGATTGCCTAGAGAGCTAGTCACAGATGGAGGACCTCCTTTCAACTCTCATGGCTTTAAAGATGCACTTCAGAAATATCACATTACACATAAAATGACTACGCCTTACCACCCCCAGGCTAATGGGCAGGTGAAAAGTACGAATAAAGTCATAGAAGCTATTTTAACAAAAATAGTAAAGGATAACAAAAGGGATTGGTTTCAAAGTTTTCCAGAAGCATTATGGGCTTATAGAACTACTTGGAGGAATACTACGGGTTTTTCACCTTATGAATTAGTTTATGGTAAAAGTGTTGTTTTTCATGTGGAATTTGAAATTAAAACCTTAAGGATTGCTTTAGCTGTTAACCTTGACTTGACTGATGCACAGACATCTAGGTTGTACCAGCTTCAGGAATTGGATGAAAAGAGGTTGGATGCCATCCATCAAACAACTATGATACAATAGCAAAGAACCAGGTGGCATGATAAAACCATTAAGCATAAACAGTTCCAAAAAGGTAATTGGGCTCTGTTATATGACTCCCGTTTTGAAAATTTTCAAGGCAAATTAAGAACAAGTTGGCTAGGACGTTATGAAGTAGATGTTGTTTTCCCAAATGGAACAGTCAGACTCCTAACAATTAATAATTCTAGAACACTATTGTATCAACAACCTATTTTAAAGAGGATTTCAAAGCCACTTGCATGATAGATATACATTATGTGTTTTTGGGGGAGCCTGCTATCCCTCAATGCACTTAGTTTTTCTATTTATATATTTATTTTTCTTAGATTAGATTACTTAACTAATAATCCCTGTTAAGGGTTGCCATGTTACAATTAAATATTTTGTAGATCTTAGCTTCCGAGGATGGCTGGGAAGAAAAATTTCAATACAGGAAGGATCAAGCTTCGGCTTGGGAAATATTGCCATTTCACTTCAAATCATAATTCATTCCCTTCACTTCCTTTCAGCAACATTTTCCCCACCATTTTCCGTTGCTGAAACACCATTTCCTGGTGTTGAAACACCAACCTTTTCCATTTATCCTAAGAAGCACCAATTTTCCTATTTTTTTCCCAAGAATGAACCATTACTTTCAATGGATACATATCACTCTTCATTAAAGGAATCAACCATTCATCTTGATAATTATGTTCTTTCATTATTACTTCCCATGAATAAAAGAAAACCTTGTGTATAAAAACCCTCATACTTTATAAACCCCTTTTTTATGACCATCATCGATCTATTAATGACGAGATAATACTTTTCGTGCAAAAACCAAAGGTAAAATGTAAAGGTATGTGTGTTTAGGTGTGAATATTAAATTTTAGTTAATGAGAAGATATTGATATGATTGCCGAAATCACCGTACCTTCAAGCATATCATTCTAGCCACAGTTGGGGGGGGAAACTGAAATATTGTAATTACATGATACGCCAATTACCGTCATTTCTTACTTCTTGCGACAGTGTCTAGTCACCCCGTCTATACCTTATCACATCATAACTTCATTTGCAACATCCTACTCTGTTTCGACTTCGGCAATTCGGCTCTGCACTCTGCACTTTGCTGAACCAGTAACTATGGGAGGAAATGCTGTTAGACATGAACCTAGCTCAACGGCATTATTGGAACTTTATCAGGAGGCATACCAAATATTTCTAGAAGTAGGATTGGTGGATTATTTCCGAAGGCTGCCGGATTTTAATTCCCAGCAAGTTTTGGAATTCACATGCAATTTGAGGGAAGGACACTCTACTGTCCAAGGAGTGCCAATTCTAGTAACAAAGGAGGATATAGTGCAAGTTTCAGGGTTACCAATCAATGGTACTCGTTGGTTTAGCCGGAAACACCTCATTCTCAACGCACAACAAGATTTTCTGCTACCAGGGGAGCGCGTCGAATTTAAAGGCAGGGGTGTTGCACTTCGATCACTACCACCACCATGGCCGAAGGTTGCAGAGTTCGTTAAGCATTACTTTACCTGCAAGGGACGTTATCAGGTAGTCTACTAGCACGACTTTGTGTTATTAAATCATTTAAGGTATGGTCATTTAATAAATATGCCATACTATCTGCTTGGTTGTCTAAAAGATATGGCACACTATACCGTGAACGCAAGGCACCCACTCCTCTCCCTCACGCACCATCGTTTGGTTCAGCTCTTAATTCATAGAGGCTTTTCCCTGCACAATCCCCCTCCCCTTAACAACCCTGCCCAGCAAGCTGAAGAAAATCCCCAGCAAGCTGAAGAAAATCCCCAGCAGGCTGAAGAAAATCCTCAGCAAACTACTGAAATCCTTCAAGCAGCAAAAGTAAACTTCTAGCAAGCTGCTGAAAATCAGCAACCAGCAGCTGAAACACCCCAATTGAGCACTGAAAATTCACAACGGACCCCACCCCTTAATGAAGTTGAATCATCCACTCCCATCGTCCATATTCCCACCGATAATTCAGATGACAATACCCCCATTATTATGCTCAAAAGGAAAAGACAACAGAAAGCTGCAACCCCACTAAAGAGAAGAATGAGGGCCTCAGTTAAGGAAGCCACTATTTCTGATAATCCCCCTACCCTGAGGAAAAGTGCTTGAAAGAGAAAAAACATTGTTTTTCCTGCTTCCTTACCACGGTGACGAACAAGGAAATTTGTAGCAACTGAGGCCATTACCCCAAATTCCCCACCTATCATTTTAAATCCCATATTCTGCCTAGCCCTCAACCCTCACCTTCCTCACCCTCAGGTGCCGAAATCCAAAGCGTTCACGATTTTGTGACATCATTTTTCTCAAAAGATGCAGCTGATCCACAAGAACCAGCTACTGATTCATCTAAAGTAGACACCCAAGACGATGTACGACATGTGGCTAATACACAAGAACCAGCCACTAACTTAACAGGTGTTACACAAGAACCACCTGTTGGGAAACAAAAGGAAAACGACCTAGATGTGGCTGATACACAAGAACCAGCCATTGACCCAACAGGTGATACACAAAGACCCACCTATTGAGGATGCAAATGATGAAGTTGCCATCGAATAAAAATCCTCCCATCCACTGGAAATCGAAACTGCTACAGAAGGCCCAGTTACTTGAACCTCCCTTCAAGAAGAAAATGAGTTTTTGAAATCTGAAATTAAGGATTATCAGCAAGAGTTAACAAAGGAAAGGGAAGCTTATGAAAAGGAACTCAATCTGTACATGTTAGCTCAGGTAGCATCTGCAGCTAAAAAGAGTGCAGAAAAGGATCAATACAGTGAATACATGTGCAATGAATGTGGTGATCTCTATTCTCGAGCAGGTTATAATATAGTTGAAGTTCTGTTGTCTGGAGCCAGTCCAGTATCTCCTCCTATTATAGTTAAAAAGGAGTACCCTGTTGTTACACAAGAACCAGCAGTGTCTTCAAGGATCTTGGAGGAAGAAATAAAACCACCTCGGCCTACCCTAGTTGTTACAGAGCAGAAACTAGTACCAAAGTCTTTTAAGACTGCGGGTACCCAGACTGAACCTCGATGTGTCAGCAATGCTCACACACAGACCTCCAGTTTTCAAGAACTAAGCGACACATGGAAGACAGAGTATGATCTCTCACAAGGAAAGGCATTTCAGTAACTGTAGCCATTATGGCTCAACTATGCATACAAAAATTGGGAAGTTCTTGAACAGTCTTGTGCACAACACAAGGAAAACAAGAAGCTAAAAACCAGACTGACCCTTATCTTTGACTTGGTCCAAAGGTTACTTGCCACTAGGAAACCATGTTTTAACTATTCTGTGTTTTTGAGAGAACGCTTAACATTCCTCCAGGTGAAAGCAATCGACGATGGACGACCCCACCAGGTGTCTACACCTCAACAATTTATTGAGACCTTTGCAGAAGCATCGAATAGTGACTAGAACTTGTTGTGTGAACTCTATCTTCACAATGAGGCTATTCTTGAAGATACGAAGATCAGTTTAGTTCCTCTTGTTGGTGATATTCAAATAAGAGCCTTCATTTCTTTCTTGGCTAATCAGCTTACTTGGAAAAATGCTTTTATGTCAGCAACACACAATGAGGAGAACTGTCTTCTCTGGATCTGAGCTGAGCCACAAAATGTCGTTGTTTTTATTGCCGAACATCAACGAATTCTACGAGAGCCAGGGATGACTAACCATATCAGGAAACTATAGGTAGCAGTCTTGGAAGTCTGCCAATACTATGTCAAAAGTAAGGGAACTCTGGCTATAAAAGCAAATAATCTATTCTGGGAACACTATCCTAAGGAGAGACGGGAGTACCACCCCTTTAACCCTCTCAATCTTCAGGCATCAATCTCACGAATACCTAATTATGTTAAATGTATTCGATAGTGTGCTGAACAATGGATTGGTTATCACTTTCACTTCCCTCTTCTATGGCTACCAGGACAAAAATACAAGGCTCAGTTCAAATTGACCAAAAAGGAGGAGCTTGCAGCATGGCAAAAAGTTCAGAATGTCCAAGGGTTCAGAGACATGGTTGACAAAAAACTTTCTATACTTACTGCATAAGCAATTTGCACTGTTCATCCCAGTATTCCGACTCAGATTCAGAGTAGAAGTTGCATGTGGACATGCAACCCTTTCAGTTAGGGGGGATGTTAGGACCCCATATTGTCTATCTTTGACCTTATATTTTGTCATAATATTACCCTTTTCAACCCATATATGAAAGTCCTTGTTAGTGTTTTGAATCAATCATTCTAAAGGTATAAAATGACTCTTCTCATTGCTATATGTTTAATTATTTAACACATAATCATGCTATCTTTATAATTGATCTTTGAAGTTGACTGAGTTGCTGAACAATTGTTGAAACTTCCTAAAGCTGGCAGGACTATCTTTTGCAGATGCTGAAACAGCAGGAATAACACGAATCTCGAAGTTGAAACAGCAAGAATAGCATGCAAATCTCAGGGAGACAGTTGAGATTTGCATACCAGATTTGCAACAACAAAGGAACCTGATCGATCATTGACGAAATTGTTACATTGGTCGTAACATTCATAATCTAAATTACTGTAACAACATTCCGTTGATGAGAAACTGATTTCCCTATTTTTGTATAAAGGGTTGAACTAGACTCTATAATGAAAATCTTTTCTAATAGATGTCTCCTCTATAAAGAGGACACATCTACATTAGAGGAGGGGAGGAACAAGCTGTAAAACGAGGATTGTAGTTGAAGGAACAAGACTGAATCTTTTCTGTAATATGGTATATTGACATATGAATAAAGTTTTGTTCTGAGTATTTCATCTTAAGTTTCCGTGTCCTGAGGAATCTTGTGAGAAGGACAGGGCCCACCTTCATCACAATATTCACCCATTCTCTTTCTGTCATGTGTTAAGTGTGATTTCTGTTCATACCTTGTTAACAAGTACTATTTTTGGATGTTATTTTACTTTTGTTGAAACTCTATTTCTCTTTTAATCGATTGATGCTATTTCATGAGTGCCTCACTGGTGATTAGGATTTACAGAGTGAATTGGTGAACTGGATAACAGAGGCAGGTGCTGAATGTTCCTACTCTAGGGATAGGGTCCTGATCCTTTGTTACAGAACAACCATTGTTTTCTGTTGCAAATTTATTCTTTCTAATTAACTATCCATCTCCTATTAGATACCTGCAATAGAGTATAGTTGCTGTAACACAGAGTAAAGATTTAACAGGGTGTGATTTATTTATACTACAGCTTTTTAGTGTTCTTAAAATTGAGTACATACAGTAGTAGTTTCCTTTGAAATAATCGGACTTCCCTGGGTTGACAATTTATGTGGCACTCAACTGTTTAATTAATAAGCAATTAAAGTGACCAACAATGAGATATCATTTCTGTTAGTTCATTTTTAGCTTTGTGCCAAAAAGATCTTGTGCCATATAAAGAGAAACAGAATCGCATGACTTGTTTTGCCAACTACTCATTTGGAAATTATTCTAATAAGATGTTCAGATCTTGAATAGAAGTTGGAAATTTTTTTGCGATGTTCCTTTTTACAAAAATGGATATTTTTTCTTGATTGTGATGTCGCATCATGAGATTGTATATGTATAAATGAAAGCGTGGGTGCTTTCAGAATATGTTATCATAGTAACGTATGAGATGAAGTGTGTATTCACGTAACTGTATTGCTTTCATTCTTGGTTGATTTGGCATTGCAAATCCCGTGGGGAAAGGGAGGGGAAAAGGGTGGGGAAAGCCATAGAGAGTAGACCTTCTATGTTTTATTCATTGATTGGGGATAGGCCAATTGGTGGCCATTCAATTGTACTATTAGAATGGTGGTTGTAGGCATGTAAAAAATGACATATTTCTTGGATTTTTGTATTTGTATTGGGAATAATGGGTATGAATGATGGTGTGTGGTGTAGGTATGGATTTGTGGAATCTTCAGTGGGGTCAAGTAGTGGTTCAGGTGAAAGGTGGACAGTTTTTTCTGTGGTATTCGAATAGTGAAGGGAGGAGGAGACATTAGTGGGGATTGTTGGTAAGGATGCTATTCAATTATTATCAATATGAGCATTCTTATAGTATGGGTCATTTGCTAATTTGTATTCTAATGCAGCGAGCACATGATGTCTACTCACAATGAAATCATAAGCATGATGGTCATTACTATGATAGGTGACAATTAGAATGTCCATGTCTTGAACACATAATGGCAACATTCATGTGATTTTTGTAATGTCTTGTGAAAAATAAATTATGTGGCCATTGTATTTATATTGGCCACCATGTGCGTTTGTTACCTAGAGTATAACACTAAATCTAGCAATGAACATTTCTTATATTTGTGAAAGAGACGTAAGGACAGTTGGTTGAGGACCAGCGTCCATGTTGTTTGATAATGAGAGCGATGACCTTTTGTTTCAGATATGCAATTGGAGAAAAAATACATTTGGTTTGAATTGTAGATATGTATTCCAGGACATGATTCAAGACAAATGGACCATGGACATTTAGGTGAAAGTTTATCAATTTTTGCATGGAATTGTAGATGTGATTCATTAGTGTAAACAGTTTTGAAAGCATGTGCAATGGAGGGGTTAAGGCAATGAGTTATGGATGTATTCTTTTGAGAGGTTTTCTCAAAATATAGAGAGTTTGATAATTGAAAAGGAGGATTGTTTTTGGGGTGGGAATTGGTAAATATTGAGATGTTTGATGGCAAATGTGAATTTGCACCATACATTTCAGACGATGAATTTTGGTTTTCCTTCTTCTTTTTATTTTTTTGGCATTCTTTGACACCTTTTTTTGCCTAATAAAGATCACGTTGGCGTGAATTTATTTGTTCTTTATTTGTTGCATAGTATCTTTGGGTGCATTCATCATTACAAGAAGAAGACATTTGCACAAGTTATGGTACCTATAGGCAAAATATGGGAAAATAGGAATTTTATTTGGAGAGAGAACAATCATATTATTGTATAAAATAAAAAGAGGAGAAAGAAATTGAAGTTTTGAATAATTTCATGAGAATTTATGATTTGCTAATGTGTTTGAAAGAACATTTTAGTAATTTTCATTTATACATGTAGATAATTGCATGTGTGATGCATCAAGTTACCTCATTTGTTGAAAGAAAGAAGATGAAAATAATGTGAATAAGTTCACATACACAATTCTAGATACAATGGAGGATGAATATTTATTTCAATACTAAATAAGAGAATTTGGTGAGAAGGCATACAATAGTATATGGTGTAAAATTGTATTTATAGAATAATATAATAGAAACTATCAAAAAGAGAAAAATACATTTTACGATATCTATCTACGATATCAACATGTTATCAATTTCTCGAAGGGTGTTGTTGCATTCTATTCTGAAATGCAAGATTCCTTCTTTCATGATAACAAATTCCAACTCATTTAAATGTTTCTGCCTTCACTAATAGTGTGAAGATGTGATCTGTCCATAGTGCTTTGGAGACAATTTTCTTGATTATATATGGATCTGAGGACAACAAATAGAAGACTTTGGCATTAATCCCAAGAATTCTAGATGTCGTGTCTTTGAAAGAAACAATTGAAGCTAACTCGCCAGTGTGACCCTCTATGTCGATCTTAAGTAAGTATATGTAATAACAGTCAATTATTTCAACATTTCATTTTGGGCCAAACCACATGCTTGTATTTTGTGGAATAAGTTTTTTCATGCATTTTTTCCCATCAACGTTGGATGGGCAAGAAATGTAGTAAAAATTGTCCATCCATATTTTTTTTTGTTTTTGTGCCCTTCAGTTGGAGGAATTCTAGTTTCTCTGAGGAATCCATATTGTAAATATCAACAATTGTTATTTTTTTGGTTGATGGCCAAAAAGAGTTGAATATCTTGTTGTCAAGGTTGTAGAAGCTAAAGTGGAACCTTCATTTTTAACCCATGACTTTAGTGTGCGGGCCTCTTAATTGTCAGGATCTACAAGAATAATGTATCTCGTTGTAGTGCCGACACTTTTTCCATTAAATTCTCCAACATGGGCAGACTTTACTGCAATTATGGGGTTATTTCCTGCAGCACATAAGGAGGATATTTCTTGTGATACAACATCAAAATTTCCTCCCCAAAAGATCGCATCCATGTTATACCCAAACATGTCTTGAAGTTGTAGTGTTTGTTTAGTAACTTCAGAGCTGTCTTTTCTACGTATAGTGCACACACTGTAAATGTCCATGACAATACCAAGAAAATCAACAATGGAGTTGACATCTATTGTTCTAATATCATTGATTGATTTTATATTGAATTGCACTGTTGGATTGTGTTTTTTTCACTGGAAACATGCTCTATTGTAGATGTTTCATTTAACAAAATTTCCCAGTCATTGATTAAGTGGTTGAATTTCTTATTAGCCATTTTCACATTCCCTTTAGAGACAATGTAGATATTTCCAAGTTGGTTTTTGTAAAAAAAATAATTGGTGACATTTTTGAAACAAGTAATATGTATTTCTCCAACTTCTGTATCGAACATGTCAAAGCCAAATACTTTACCATGCCCATATTGATTTTGAAATTGCCGAAGAGCTATTTTTCTTTGAACGTATGCTTTTATGCACCAATTTGAATAGTAAGGGTTTAGTGCTTCGATGGGAATTTGGAATGGAATGATGGATGGGTTTGGAGTAGTTGGAAAAGGAGAGTGCCTTTTTATGAAGGAGCTTGGCTCGATGAGGAGGGAGTGTCTTCTTTAGAAGTGATCGGGATACTCAAATTTTTTGGATTACCAATTAAGGGTGCATATGAAGCAGAAATCTCGAAGTCTATTAGCGTTATAGAACTACATGGTAAATGATAGTCATAGGAGTAATTGTTAGAGTCAAAAGTGCTATCGACAAAAAATTTAAAGTTGAAATAAGAAATTTATAACAAACTTGTATTGATGGACCAATAACTGAAGTAGTCCAACTTTTAACATGTATAACATAACCCTTTTGCAACAAGCCTATTGCTATGAGTTCATTGAAATCTATTGGAAGCATAAGGTGTTTCATATGTGTGCCATCAAAGATGGCAATGCGATATCGTGGAGTTGAACGTTTCATTGATTGAATGGCGTCAAGTTCAACAATCTGTAGGAATGGTTGAATATGAGTTGATCTAGAGAGCATTGAGAAAATAACATTCTCACTAAGGTTTTTTGTCATTTTCTTAAAGTAGAGATAAAAAAATAAGTAGTATATAGAAAAAAACCCATAGATGTGGATTTCCTTGCATAAGATGTTTACCATTCATAACATTCCTATAACACCACATGAAAATTTATGAACTAGGGAGAAGGAAGCATGTTCATTTTGTTTGTAATTAAGGGGTTATCTAGGCTTGTAAACATTAAAATGAAGAGATTTATGACAATGAATTCCATATGATCATTCTATTTCAAACACAGTTAAAACTGTAAATTGAAAATTTCATAAACCTACGTAGGTCTCTGAAATTTTTAATGTACAGTTTTAACTATGTTTGAAAGAGAATGATCATATGGATGTTTTTGTCATAAATCTCTTAATTTTTATGTTTACAAGCCTAGATAACCACTCAGTTACAAAGAAAATGAACATGCTTCCTTGTCGTCAGTTCATACATTTTCATGTAGTGTTATAGGAATGTTATGAATGTTAAACATCTTATGCGAGGAAAAGCACATTTATGAGTTTTGTTCTATATAGTACTTATTTTTTTTATCTCTACTTTCAAAAAATGACAACAAACCTTACTGAGAATTCTATTTTCTCAATGCTCTCTGGGTCAACTCATATTCAACCATTCCTACAAATTGTTGAACTTGACCCCATTCAATCAATGCAAAGTTCAACTCCGCGATATCACATTGCCATATCTAATGGAACACATATGAAACATATTATGCTTCCAACATATTTCCATGACCTCATAGCAACAGGATTGTTGCAAAAGGGTTATGTTATACATGTTAAACGTTGGACTACTTTAGCAATTGGTCCATCAATATAAGTTTGTTATAAATTTATTATTCAACTTTAAATTTTTTGTTGATAGCACTTACAACTCTAATAATTACTTCTATGAATATCACTTACCGTGTAGGTCTATAATGCTAATAGACCTTGATATTTCTACTTCATCTGCACCCTTAATTGGCAATCCAAAAAATTTGAGTATCACAATCACTTCTAAAGAAGACACTCCCTCCTCATCGAACCAAGAACCTTAAAATTTCCCTCTTCCAACTACTCCAACCCCATCCATCATTCCAATCCAAATTCCGATCAAAGCACTAAACCCTTACCATTAAAATTGGTGCATAAAAGGATATGTTCAAAGGAAAACATCTCTTCGACAATTTCAAAATCAATATGGACCCAGTAAAATATTTGTCTTTGACTTGTTCGATATAGAAGGTGGAGAAATACATATTACTTGTTTCAACAATGTCACCAATTATTTTTTTTTGACAAAATCCAACTTGGAAATATCTGCATTGTCTCTAAAGGGAATGTGAAGATGACTAATAAGAAATTCAACCACTTAAACAATGACTGGGAAATTTTGTTAAATGCAACATCTACAATTGAGCATGTTGTCAGTGAAAAAAAACACAAGCCAATGATGCAATTCAATATAAAATCAATCAATGATATCAGAATAACAAACATCAACTCTATTGTTTATTTTCTTGGTAATGTCACAGACATTTCCAGTGTGTGCACTATACATAGAAAAGACGACTCTGAAGCTACTAAACAAACACTACAACTTCAAGACATGTATAGGTATAACATGGATGCGATCTTTTGGGGGAGGAAATTTTGATGCCATATCACAAGAAATATCCTCCTTATGTGTTGTAGGAAATAAACCCATAATTGCAGTCAAGTTTGCCTGTGTTGGAGAATTTAACGGAAAAAGTGTTAGCACTACAACGAGATCCATTATTCTTGTAGATCCTAACAATTAAGAGGCCCGCATGCTAAAGTCATGGTTTAAAAAATAATGTTCCACTACAACTTCTACATTCTTGAAAACAAGATATTCAAATCCTTTTGGCCATCAACCAAAAAACATAACAATTGATGATATTTACAGTATGGATTCCTTAGAGAAACCAGAATTCTTCCAACTAAAGGGAATAATAACAAAAATTTGGATGGACAATTTAATTACTACATTTCTTGCCCATCCATCATTGATGGGAAAAAATGCATGGAAAAACTTATTCCACAAAAAACATTATGTGGTTTTTCCCAAAATGAAACACTGAGGTAACTGACTGTTATTACATATACTTACTTAAGATTGACGTACAAGATCACAATGGTGAGTTAGCTTCAACTATTTCTTTCAAAGGCGTGACATATACAATTCCTAGGATTAATGCCAAAGACTTCTATTTGTTATCCTTGGATCCATATCTAATCAAGGAAATTGTCTCCAAAACACTATGGACATATCACATCTTCACACTATTAGGGAAGACAAAAACATTTAAAGGAGTTGAAATGTGTTATCATGAAAGAAGAAATCTTGCATTTCACAACAGAATGCAACAAAAACCTTCGAGCAATTGATAACATGTTGATGTCATAGATAAATATCGTAAAATCTATCTTTCTCTTTTTGACAGTTTCTATTATCTTATTCTATAAATACAATTTTACACCATATACTTTTGTATTCCTTCTTTCCAATTTCTCTTATTTAGTATTGCAATAAATATTCATCCTCCATTGTATCAAGAATTGTGTATGTGCACTTATTCACATTCTTTTCATCTTCTTTCTTTCAACAAATGAGGTGACTTGATGCGTCACACGTGCAATTATCTACATGTATAAATGAAAATTACTAAAATGTTCTTCCAATCACATAAAACTATTCAAAACTTCAACTTATTTCTCCTCTTTTTCTTTTATACAATAACATGTTTGTTATCTCTCCAAATAACATTTTTGTTTTCCGCTCTCTTACCTATAGGTACCATAAATTGTGCAAATATATTCTTCTTGTAATTATGAACGCGCCCAAAGATACTATGTAGCAAATAAAGAATGAATAAATGCATGCCAATATGAGTTTTATTAAGAAAAAAAGGTGTCACGAAATGCCAAGAAAACAAAAAGTAGAAGGAAAACAAAAATTCATCGTTTGAAACGTATGGTGCAAATTCAAATTTTCCGTCAAACATCTTTGTATTTACCAATTTCCACCCCAAAAACAATCTTCCTTTCCAATTATCAAACTCTCTATCTTTTGAGAAAACCTTTCAAAAGAATACATCCATAATTCATTTACCTATTCCCTCCATTGCACATGATTTCAACAACGTTTACAGTAATGAATCACATCTAGAATTCCATGCAAAGATTGATAAACTTGCACCTAAATGTCCATGCTCCATTTGTCTTGAATCATATACTAGAATACATATCCACAATTCAAACCAAATGTATTGTTGCTCTAGATGCATATATGAAATAAAAGGTCATCGCTTGTCATTATCAAACAACATGGACCTTGGTCCTCAACCAACTGTCCTTATGTCTCTTGCACAAATAGAAGAAATTCTCATCGCTAGGGTTAGTGCTATACTCTAGATAACAAACACAAGTGGTGGCCAATATAAATATAGTGGCCACACAATTTTTTTTCTAAAAGACATTACAAAAATCACAAGCATGTTGCCACGATGTATTCAAGACTTGGACATTCTAGTTGTCACCTATCATAGTAATGACCATTATGATTATTATTTCATTATTAGTAGACATTGTGTGCATGCTACAGTAGAATACAAATTG
Source organism: Pinus taeda (assembly GCA_000404065.3). Classification (NCBI taxonomy): domain Eukaryota; kingdom Viridiplantae; phylum Streptophyta; class Pinopsida; order Pinales; family Pinaceae; genus Pinus; species Pinus taeda. The sequence goes on from APFE031180173.1 coordinate 43,165, forward strand.
GTAAATGACCCATAATATAAGAATGATCTTATTGATAATAACACAGTAGCATCCTTACCAGCAATCCCCACTAATGTCTCCTCCTCCCTTCGCCATTCGAATACCACAGAAACAACTGTCCACCTTTCACTTGAACCATCACTTGACCCCAGTGAATATTCTGAAAACCCATACCTACACCACACATCATCATTCATACCCATTATTCCCAATACAAATATAGAAATCCAAGAAATACGACATTTTTTACATGCCTACAACCACCATTCTGATAGTACAATTGAATGGCCACCAATTGGCCTATCCCCAATCAATGAATAAAACACAGAAGGTCTACTCTCTATGGCTTTCCCCACACTTTTCCCCACAGGAGCCACAATGCCAAATCAACCGAGAATGAAAGCAATGGAGTTACGTGAATACACACTTCATCTCATACATTACTACGATAACAGATTCGACAAGCACCCACGCTTGTGTTATTAAATATACAATATCATGATGTGACATCACAATCAATAAAAAACCTTCATTTTTGTAAAAGGGAACATCGCAGATAAATTTCCAACATCTATTCAAGATTGTAGAATTGAGGCTTATGTGATCAGTCATTTTTATAATAAGAGCTTCAGCGTAAATCACATGATAAAGACCTTTGTCGACGCGTTTCGAACCAACCAGTCTGGTTCATCGTCAGGACAAGTTGAAGAAGCAGATCCAGCTTAGCAATTTAAATAGTCAGAGCAGAGATTCCAACGGCTAATTTAACGACTAATTTAACGGCTAATATTGCCTAATAGACCCAAGTCAAAATTAATTTAATAATATAATATTATTATTGTTATACTTAATATTATTATAAATTAATTTTATGGTAATAAGATAAATTAGGTACAGGTTATATCGATTCATGGATAATTAAAAATTAATTTATTAACTTATTTAAAAATAATGCTTTATATATAGATTATACTATTATATGTATTAATTTTAAAATTAATTTAATGGAAAAAACTAAATAAGGTAAAAGTATCAATTGATTGATGGTAGATTAAAAATAATTTATTGATTTATTTAAATTAATATATATATATATATATATATATAATATATATATAGTATTATATATATATATATAATTATATATTATGTTCCTAATAAAAATATTCGATGGGGTTATACAAGGCAAATAAATATTATATACTAAATGTATATATTAATTTAAAAATATGCTATTAGGCCTAGGTCTTTCTTATTAATTGAAAAGTAATTTATTAATTTATTATTTAATAATAAAACCTATATAAGAATGCTAATTTATTGTCGAATTATTATTTGCTTTAAAGTTATTATTTATATTGTTGTTACTATTCATATTATTAGTATTAATTTATAATTAATTTTATGCAACAAAGTAAAAACATATGACAAATCATGATTGAACATCCGATTACAATAATTTCCAAAAGAGTAGTTGGCAGAACAAGTCATGCAATTTGGTGTCTCTTTACGTGGCACACAATCTTTTTGGCACAAAGCTAAAAATGAACAAACCGACATGATATCTCAGGTTGGTTTCTCGACGTTCTTATTCACATTAAGTGTAGCTGATATAAAGTGGCTTGATCTTCATCCAGCCATGCCCGGATGTCAACCTTCTGATATTGCAAAACAACTAAAATGGAGAAATGATAACATTATCTCTAACCCACATTTAACATCACTTTATATTCACCATAGATTCACAGCATTTCGTGAAGTTATCTTAGAGAAACACTTCAAGACAAAGGATTACTAGTATAGGTATGCATTCTATCGCATTTCTTTCGTAACTCTCTAAACATCAAACCTCATCTACTACAAAATTATCTTACATAAATGCATACTTGACATGTATGAATGACAACATAGAGTATCTACACACACCCATGGTTTCCTTTAGATAGAAAATGCACATGATATGGAAAGCCTCAACTAGGAAGACATAGAAGCAGTTGATATTTCTAAGCAATTCTTTGACAAATATATTTCATCTTGGAAGCCTCACACTCCTTCTCTTTCAAACCAACCAATAACTTAGAAAAATTCAGAAGACCCCTATCTATTATCCATGCCACATATTTCTAGAACCAATCCTCTCAGTGATTATGAACAACTCATCAATTTCATTGAATGTCATACAAAATGCATTGAAAGCACATGCCTAATAAATAAAGGATCCTCATTCGAATGTCACTATAAAGCACCATGGGAATTACATCCAAAATCATCCTTATTCATTGACTCCAATTGCCAAAAAACATACACCTCTGCTCGCAATGATGATCGAATCAATACCCATAACCCTAACATCCTATCTATTTGGTGTGCAAATGTTGACTACCAACCAATACTCTCCATACATGTTGTACAAAAATATATCACAAAATATGCATCAAAATCATCAAAAAAAAAAAAAAAAAAAAAAAAAAAAAAAATAAAAAATTGAAAGCTTCTCCCACATGTTACGTAGAATTGTCCTTGTTTCACCCAATGCTGACCTAGCAACATATGCATTTCAAAAATTCCTTGCAGAAAACCATGTTGATTGTGCCATTGGAGCACAAGAAACCTATCATATGCTACAAAAATTACAATTAACATTGTGTAGCCAATCATTCTTTTCTTGAATGTAAGCCGAAAAAAAGCATGCACCTTCCACAAACTAACACCACCTCTTCTACATCACCACAGATCATATATACATATATCGAATTCCCATATACCCTATAATCCACATCACTTATAGAAGTAGCAAGAACTTGGTCATATGATGCACATCGCAAGACAAACAAATGTAAACTTAGACCGACAAAAGAAATTATTTGGTTCATACCATGCTACTCCTCCATACCATCCACAATGGAACCTTGCTATGCTAACTTTTGTTGAGTTGAACTTATTCTATACAAACCGTTTCACCATATTGTAAATGATATAGGAGATTCTGCTGAAGCATTCATCACACACTAACAAACATTTCTTCCCTTCTACAAACCTTGGAATCAACACGGCACACTATTTGATATTAAATCTATTGCAAATGATAACCCAACTAGTCATGAAAATAATCCTCCAAAAACCATGCAAACAAATGAATGGGAATTACTCTCCGAATTACACCCTACAAATGATCTCCTCATAAATTACCTTGACATGCTTGGCCTTCCTAGCTTTGATGACAACCATAACTGGAATCTGTTGTAGTGGCTACAACCACCCTCCAAAATTTTTCCTTAGCTTCATTTTGGAGCCTCCCTACTAACCTTCATCATTTGAAACAGAATGATCATATGGAAGTTTTTATCATAAATCTCTTCATTTTTATGTTTACAAGCCTAGATAAACACTCAATTACAAACAAAATGAACATGCTTCCTACCCCTTAGTTCATAAATTTTCATGTAGTGTTATAGGAATGTTATGAATGTTAAACATCTTACATGAGGAAAACCATGTGTTTTTTCCTGTATAGTACTTATTTTGTTATATCTACTTTCATAAAATCAACAAACCTTATTGAGAATGATATTTCCTCAATGCTCTTTGGATCAACTCATATTTAACCATTCCTACAAATTGTTGAACTTGAACCCATTCAATCAATGCAAAGTTCAATTCCATGATATCGCATTGCCATCTCTGATGGCACACATATGAAACACCTTATGCTTCCAATAGATTTCAATGACCACATATCAATAGGCTTGCTACAAAAAGGTTTTCTTATACAAGTTAAAAGCTGGACTACTTCAACTATTAGTCCACCAATATAAGTTTTTTGTAAATTTCTTATTTCAGATTTGAATTTTTTGTTGATAACACTTCCGAATATAAAAATTACTCTTATGAATATCATTTACCGTGAAGGTCTATAACACTAATAGACTTTGAGATTTATGCTTCATCTGCACCGTTAATTGGTAATCCAAAAAATTTGAGTATCCCGATCAATTCTGAAGAAGACACTCCCTCCTCATTGAACCAAGATCCTTCATCAAATAGGCACTTGCCTCTTCCAACTACTCCAAACCCATCTATCATGCCAGTCGAAATTCCATGAAATCACCTTTACCATTAAAATTGGTGCATAAAAGGATACGTTCAATGAAAAACATCTCTTTGACAATTTTAGAATCAATACTGACCTAGTAATGTGTTTGGCTTTGACCTGTTCAATATAAAAGGTGGAGAAATACATATTACTTATTTCAACAATGTCGCCAATTATTTTTTTAACAAAATCCAAATTGGAAATGTCTACATTGTCTCTAAAGGGAATGTGAAAATGGCTAATAAGTAATAGAACAACTTAAATAATGACTAAAAAATTTTGTTAAATGCAACATCTACCATAGAGAATGTTGCCAGTGAAAAAAACACAATCTAATGGTGCAATTCAATATAAAATCAATCAATGATATCATAAAAACAAATGTCAACTCCATTGTTGATGTTCTTGGTATTGCCACTGACATTTCTAGTGTGTGCACTATACATAGAAAATATGGATCTGAAGTTACTAAACAAACACTGCAACTTCAAGACATGTCTGGGTATAATATGTATGCAATCTTTTGGGGATGAAATTTTGATTTTATGTCACAAGAAATATCCTCCTTATGTGCTGCAGGAAATAACTCCATCATTGCAATCAAGTCTGCCCGTGTTGGAGAATTTAATGGAAAAAAGGTCAACACTACAACAAGATCCATTATTCTTGTAGATCATAACATTGAAGAGGCTGACACGCTAAAGTCATGGTTTAAAAAAGAAGGTTCCACTGTAACTTCTACATCATTGACAACAAGATATTCAACTCTTTTGTCCATCAACCAAAAAAAATAACAATTGTTGATATTTACAATATGGATTCCTTGGAGAAACAAACATTCTTCCAATTGAAGGGCACAATAACAAAAATTTGGATGGAAAGTTCTTAACTACATTTCTTGCATGTCCATCATTGATGGGAAAAGATGCATGAAAAAACTTATTCCAAAAATACGGGCATATGGTTTTGCCAAAAATGAAACACTGAATTAACTAACCATGATTACAGATTATTACTTAAGATCGACATACAATATCACACTAGTGAGCTACATCTACAATTCTTGTGATTAAGGTCAAAGAATTCTATTTTTAATCCTCAAATCCATATCTAATCAAGGAAATTATCTCCAAAGAACTATGGACAAATCACATCTTCACACTACGAGTGAAGACAAAAACATTTAAAGGAATACCACGGTTGAAATGTGTTATCATGAAAGAATAAAGGTTACATTTCATAAAAAAATGCAACAACATCCTTAGAGCAATTGATAACATGATGATATAGCATATAGATATTGTAAAATTCATTCTTTGCTTTTTACACCATAAATTCTACATGTCTTCATCAAATGAGGAGTTATCTTCTTTGGAGAAGAAACTCTTATTAAACTATTTCTTCTTGCCTTGCTTGTTGTACTTCCTAGGACCTTTCTTTTCCTTCGTAACAACCTCATTTTTGTGAGTACACTTGGCTTTAAAAATGCCCAACCTCGCCATAACCAAAACATATTAATGGAATTTTACCTTTGAATTTTCCCATACTAGTTCTCATTTTTTGCGTGAAGTATGCAAATTCTTTATCTGAAAATTCTTCTTCATCTTCTTCATTTTATTCATCCTTACAACTATAAGTTTTTTCTTTCAGAGTCTGCCTATCCTTACTAGCCTTCTTGGATGCGGAAAATTTTGTTTCTAAGTGAGATGTTTCATCCTCTTCTTCAATTCTAATTTCATATGTCGTAATAATTCCATGCAATTTGTTTATGTTGACATTGGTCAGATCCAATCTATCTTCCAAGATAGATACCTTTGAGATGAGTCTTGCTGGCAAGGTTCTGAGGATATTTTAGACAACAATTTTCGTGTCGATGGGTTCTCTCCAACCTTGAAATGTATTTATTGTTTCATCAACAAGCTAAAAGTATGCAGGAATATTTTCATCTCCCTTCATTTTGACTTTCTCAAATTTTTCCCTGTAAATTTGAAGCTTTGCTTCTTTCACCTTTTATTCCCCTACATATATATTTTCAAGCTTTCCCTATACCTGGTTAGCAGTTTTGCAACTCAATACATTAAAATGAATAGATTTGATAAGCCTATTGATAATAAGATCTTTATTCTTTGCATCATATACCATATTTTTCTTACCTTGTTCATCCTGGGTCTATGTGAATCCTTTGTCAACGATTTCACATACTTCGTATCCTTGCACCAACAAAGGAACCTGCATTCTTCCACTCCAAAGTGCATAGTTATTTCGATTGAATAAAGGAACTCTGTTTTTAGTATACTCCATGCTCTCCTTCCAGTTGTTATATTTTTATTGGAGGAACCAAGCTCTGAAACCAATTGTTGTAAATACTGAGGGGGGGGGGGCGAATCAGTATTCCTTAGCAATTAACACTTTTAAAATATTTTTTCAGAGCATTAGTTTAATATTCCATTATTATTAACGCTTATCCGGTAACATCAGTAAACAATAAAACACAGTAGGAACAATAATTTTAGGTGGAAAACCCCCTCCAGGTCAAAAACAACCGAACGCTTTTCTAATAAATTCTTTAATCTTCAACCCTAATTGAAATGAAAGTTACAACTTCCTAGAATTCTAGAAAAACATTCTTCTCCAATCCCCACTAGAAGGATGCCCCAATGCCTTGGTTTCTTCAGTAATCAACTAAATGGATGCCCCAACATCCTAGACCAACCTACTACCCTAAAGTTTTCATAAGCTCCAACCTGTACGTGACTTCATGCTCCAGCCTAACACCTCCCTGCCACCCTATAATGATCAGAAGTGAAACAAGAGTGTGGACTCTTGTACTAGGGACAATGATCACTATACACTATGATTTATAATTCTTTTCTTGTACTTGACTGAACACCCAATCACACTATGACCTGCAACCCAACCATGACATCATCCCAACAATGACTCCTATACCTCCCAACAATGCCTCTTCAACTCTAGGCAGATTGACTCTTTTACAATAATGACTCTTTCAATGACCACTCTTTTACAAATTTATAATGACGACTCTTTTACAACACTATATTTTTGACAAGACCTGACACTTGACTTGACATTGCTTCTTGGATCACTTGTAGTTGCTGAGGTATTATTGTGCTTGCTTCAAGTAATGGTACTTTGGCATTGCATGTCCTTCTAGTATGTGTTTGAGTTGTTCTAAAGTGTCATCCTTCCTACATATGCATTAACAAGCAAGAACCAAACAAATAAAAAACAATATACTTACCTTATCCTGCAAAAACATGTCAAATATGATACTAAAAATTCAAATGAAACCACTAATCATACTTACCTTGTTGTAGTAGACTTACTCTTGACTATTGATGTGTGGTCCTTACTGCAATGATCCTTGAATACATACCTTTTCTTACCTTCTAGGAGATTGATATTGAATCTATTGAATCTATGTAATTTAGGATCTCCAAGGTCTGAAATTTGATTTTGTGGTATCCATCTGGGTCCTTTTTCCAACAACATAGGTTTGATCAAGATTTGATTCTTCAAGGAATAGTTATACCCAATGTCCCACAATGATTATATTATAGACGAGTTTAGTAGAGAAAACTTGTATGAAGTGCCACGTGTCACATTTTCAACCTTTGGCCCTGAAAATGATACCCAACAAACTAAAGTCTGTCCTCTTTCTTACAATATTTACGAAATTTTAATCCAATGCTTAGAGAGAAATTTATGACAATTTTCCCAAGGTCAGTTGTTTGACATGGAATTCAGGAGCCTGCAAAAACTCTAAGGTCCTCACATAATATCTTTGAAAATGTAGCGAACCAAGATATGAAATTCGTGGGGTGCATCATGATTTTGGCTAAAATGGGTTTTAGTTTCAGCTTCTAAAGCTTCATAGAAAAAAAATTATAGCGAAAATTCCACAATGACTTGTTTGAAGTAGTGAAATCCTAGAATCCAAGGATATAAACTTGCTCCAAAACTGACCTTCAAACTTGATCATAATTTTGTGCCCTAACCATACCTTAATGAAACGTTAAACTCCCTACAATAGATCCTGCATTAAAATCTCATGAGGGCCGAAAAATTACATAGGTCTTCTCACAAGATAGTTTGTCAAAAAGTGTTTGCTAGAGGAGGATATGAGGGTCACTATTTATATAAATGTCTTGAGTTGAGAGGGTCCTCAACAAGTGAATGTTGGAGGGATTTTAGGAGCATAAAATATTATTAATTATTGATTATTCAATGACCACAACCAATTAAGAGCACCATGCCACAACCCCATGGTGTTTTATTCCACTCACTGGGGTTACTAACTTCAAACATGAATAACTCTCAAATAGTGAAGAACTACATGGCATGCCATATATCAACAAAAACATCTCATTGAGTAGAATCCTTATAGAAGATCCTTGACTCAGAATAGGATGGTTTGTCAAGTCAAAATTCACATGCAAGATCGGGGTAGCCCCTGGTGCTGCTTGGGTTGACATCAATGACAAACACTAATCAACAATAACAGAAATATCTCAATGAGTAGAATCCATATAGAAGATAATTGACTAAGAATAAGATTATTTTTCAAGTCCAAATGCCCAGGGTAGCCCTTGGTGTTGCTTGGGTTGACATCAATGACAAACACTGATCAACAACAATTCATGATCAATGGTTGTCATTGATGTCAACCCAAGCAGCACCAGGGCCTACCCTGGGCATTTGGACTTGAAAAATCATCTTATTCCTAGTCAATTATCTTCTAGATGGATTCTACTCATTGAGATATTTTCATTGATATATGGAACGCTATGTAGTTCTTTACAATTGGATAGTTATTCGTGTTTGAAGTTAGTAACCCCAGTTAGTGGGCTAAAACCTCATATGGTTGTGGCATGGAACTCATCATTAGTTGTGGTCATTGAATATTCAATATTTAATAATGTTTTAGGCTCTAAAATCCCTCCAACATTCATTTGATGAAGACCCTCTTAACATAATACATTTCTATAAATTATGACCATCACATCCTCCTCATTAAAGTACTTTACATGAACTATCTTGTGAGAAGACCTCTGTAATTGTTTGGCCCTCGTGAGATTCTAATGAGGATTTGTGGCAAGGAGTTTAAGGTTTCTTTGAGGTCTAGTTAGAGCACAAAATTATGATCAAGTTTGAAGGTATGATTTGAATCAAGTTTAGAGCGCAGGGGCTTCACTCAATTAGCCTATGCCATATAACATACATTCATGGCATATTAAACAATACCCTTAATTTGACTGTGTAATGGAAAATATCTCTAAAAATAACATTATTTGAACCCCTACCAATACAAACCAAATACACCTTCCCAATTGAAAAAACCCTTATTTTTTCTAGATATTGTAGGTACCCATTTTTTCATTAACATTTTTTATACCCCTTTATATTTTTTCATTAACTTTGAGCGCCATTTTTTATACCTTCCAAAATAAAAGCCCTTCATCCCTTATATATCCCCCAATATATTATGTCATTTTTCCCTCAATATAAATCCCCTAATATGAATGCACGTGGTATGGTATTTCTCCCTCAGTAAATCCCCCATGGTTTAGAGCCTTGGATTCTAGGATTTCGCCACTTCAAACAAGCCATCGTGGAATTTTCACTATAAAGTTTTTTATACGAATCTTTAGAAGATAAAACTAAAACCCATTTGAGATGAAATATTTATGAACCTCATGTCTAAATTTAAGATCTTGGTTCACTATATTGTCATATATATGATCTGAGGAAGTTAGGGTCTTTGTAGGCTCCTGAATTCCATGTGAAACATATGACCTTGGGAAAATCATCATAAATTTCTCTTCGAGCATTGGATTCAAATTTTGTAAACTGACATAGAAAGAGGATAGAAATTAGTTTGTTGGACATTTTTTTTAGGGCCTAAGATCAAAAAACTGACACGTGGCACTTCGTATAAGTTCACTCTACTGAACTAGTCTAAAATCCAGTCATGCTAAACTAGTCTATAATCCAATCATCTGGTAGATTGGGCATACACATTTCTTGAAGAATCCAATATTGATCAGACCTATGGGGTTGGAAAGAGGACTCACAAGGCTACAACAGAATGAAATTTCAGACCTTGGAGATCTGAAATTACATAGATATAATAGATTCAATATTAAGCTCCTAGAAGGCAAGACAAAGTATTTAATTAAGGATCACTGCAGTAAGGACCACACATCAACAGTCAAGGGTAAGCCTGCTACAAAAATGTATGTATTATTAGTGTTTTCATTTTAATTTTGAGTATCATCTATGAAATTTGTTTTTTCAGGACAATGTAAGTATATTGTTTTGTATTTGTTTGGGTCTTGCTTGTTAATGCTTGTGCAAGAAGGATGACACTTTAGAACAACTCAGCCACATACTAGAAGGACATACAATGCCAAAGTACCATTACTTGAAGCAAGAACAATAATACCTCAGTAGATGCAAGTGATCCAAGAAGCAATTTCGAGTCAAGTGTCAGGTCTTGTCAAAAATCCAGTGTTGTAAAAGAGTCATCATTGTAAATTTGTAAAAGAGTCATTATTGCAAAAGGGTCAATCTACTTAGAGTTGAAGAGTCATTGATGGGAGGTATAGGAGTAACTATTGGGATGATGTAATGGTTGGGTTGCAAGTCATAGTGTGATTGGGTGTTCAGTCAAGTATAAGAAAATCATTGTAAATCATATTGTATCGTGGGTCATTGTCCCTAGTATGGGAGTCCACACTCTTGTCTCATTTTTTATCATTATAGGGTGTCATGGAGGTGCTAGGCTGGTGCATGAAGTCACCTATAGGTTGGAGCTTGTGAATAATTCAGGGTGGTAGGTTTGTCTAGGATGTTGGGGCATCCATTTAGTTGACTACTCAAGAAAACAGGGCATTAGGGCGTCCTTCCTGTGAGAGTTGAAGAAGAATGCTTTTCTAGAATTCTAGGAAGTTGTAACTTTCATTTCAGTTGGGGTTGAAGATTAAAATAATTTATTAGGAAAGTGTTCGGTGGTTTTTTACCTGGAGGGGTTTTTCCACATAAAATTCTTGTACCTATTGTATTTTATTGTTTACTATTGTTACTGGATAAACATTAACAATAATTGAAGATTAACTAATGCTCTAAAAAATATTTAAATGTGTTAATTGCTAAGGAATATTGACTCACCCCCCCTCTCAATATTTCCAACAATTGGTATTAGAGCTTGGCTCCTTCAATAGAAGTCTAACAAATAGAAGGAGATCATAGAATATACTAAGAGTAGAGTTCCTTTATTCAATGGAAATAACTATGCACTTTGGAGTGGAAGAATGCAAGTTCATTTGCTGGCACAAGGATATGAAGTATGGGAAGTCGTTTAAAAGGGCTTCACACCAACCCCAGATGAACAAGATAAGAAAAATATGATACATGATGAAAAGGCTAAAGATCTTATTATCAGTGGGCTTATTGAATCTATTTATATTAAACTATTAAGTTTCAAAACTGCTAAAGAGGTATGGGGTGAGCTGGAGAATGTATATGCAGGTGACTCAAAGGTGAAAGAAGCAAAGCTTCAAATTTATAGGGAAAATTTTGAGCAACTCAAAATGAAGGAAGATGAAAATATTTCCACCTATTTCCATCTTGGTGATGAAATGAAAAAGACATCGGAAGGTTTGGGGGAACCTGTCGACACAAAAATTGTTGTCTGAAAGATCCTCAAAAGTTTTCTTGCAAGATTCAACCTAATAGATCGGATTGAACCAATCTCATCTTAGATGAATTGCATGGAATTCTTATGGCATATGAAATGAGAATTGAGCAAGAGTGTGGCACATCTCACTTAGAAACAACATTTTTTGCATCCAAGAAGACTGGCAAGGACAAGCAGATGCAAAAAGCCAAAACCTATAGCTATAAGGATGAAGAAAATGAAGAATATGAAGAAGAATTTTTAGATAAAGAATTTTCCTACTTCACATGAAAGATGATAAAATGTATGTGAAAATTCAAAGGTAAACTTCCATTGATATGTTTTGATTGTGGTGAGGTTGGGCATTTTGCACCCAAGTGTCTTCACAAAAATGAGGTTGTTATGAAAGAAAAGAAAGGCCCTAGGAAGTTCAACAAGAAAGGCAAGAATAAATGGTTTAAGAAAAGTTTTTTCTCCAAATAAGATAGCTCCTCATCTGATGAAGACAATGATAATGAAGAAGTAATCAATGAAAGATTTTTTTTTTTATGGCCAAGCACAATAAGCAATAGGGATCTGATGAAGAAGGAGATGAAGAAGAAGAGATGACTGAGGTTGATTTCAAAATTAAGTGATTAGGGTTATCAAAGAGCTCAAGTCCAAGAAGAAGCATGTCAACACTATGTTGATGCCTCTAAAATAGTAGCACCAACATTGGGGGATAACCACCTAGACCGAACCTTAGTGCAACTCCTTATCTGTTTGGTATGGTGGCTCCGACTGGATATTATGGGACTAGTTTCCCATATAAAGTATGATTTGATGAATGGGTGTTTTAAATTTATAAAAATATGATAGGTGGTTTAATATATAAGCTCTAAAATATACATATATATCTATATAACCCAGGTGATCTCATAATAATGTGATTCTTGATGATTCCTAATAGACAAATAATAATATAGATTATTTACTTATCCATAGAAAGATGCATTTAAATAATGATTACTTTGTTTAAGAAATTAAACAAAGTAATATGAAAACATATCACATAACATACTAATAGTTATCGCTGACATATGTATACACTATAACAATTCTAGATCATTAAGAAGTCAAATAATACAGAGTTGTTTGAAACATGTGAATACTTCAATAATAAGAAATAAATGGAATGCTAATTACATAAACAAGACAAAAGAACAGTGATAGAAGTATCAAATGCATTTGAGCCTTGTTATGTAAGTAACACTCTGGTTCAATCTTCTTATTCTAGAAACTCCAAGGAGATACAAAAATGCGAGTCTTTATGAAGATTTTTCACAACAAGTTTGAACCTTGATCCACGACTTATAAAAAATAAATTAAGAAGTGCAGAAGTGCAAACTTCTCAAGTCTAGTTTTATACAAATTGAGGACCCTTTCTAAAATGACATGAAAGGGTCTTTATAGTAGAATTATGTTCAATTATGATATGTTCTATTCTTAGACCAGTTTACTTATCTTTCTTATTATTATCCACAAATTAGCAACATGTACATAAAGTAAAGTGCATATAGAACATTAAACTATCGACAGAAAAAAAGCCAAGATAAGAGACACAAGATGTGGTGGCTAGCCAGGGACAAACCCCAATGTGGGGAAACCCTTTGATCAAATCTTCCTTTATCTTCAATAATTCAGTAGAGTGAAATAGTACATAAATCTGATTTACATCAGCAGCAGCAAACCCTAGATCAGCCAAACTAGGGCAAACAATATCTTGCAAACCGACTGTCGGATCGGCTTGATTCCTTCACCAAAAAATGTGGCCTTTAGAGGAGATCCAGATTCACCTACAGTGTAGTTCTGATAGGTAGATTGGTGGTCAATGTTGGCCAAACTTTGGTTCTACAATTGCAGCCCTAAAACTCCATCCTTCCTTCCACATGTGTGAGAGAAGAGTCTCTTTCTGCGCAGTAGGAGAAGAGCCTCTTTTCTGTGTAGGAGAGAGAGAGATGTGATGAGATGAGTGAGTCCAAATGAGGAAAAGACCTCCTATATTTATACACAACTGTTGATGATTGAATAGATGCGACTGTTGGGCTTCTGAGCCTACATGAGTTGTAGGTCGACTTGATAATTATTCCAAAATCAAAATAAATTCATATCTCCATAAATACTTATCGGAATCAAATGATCTTTAGGTCAATCCTACACCTCTCAATGAGAGGAATCTAATAAAAATATTATCAGCCATGAATAATATGACCCACATGGAGTTTGGCCCTAGTTCCCAATTTTAACACTCCCTCTCAACTAGGGAGAACTCCATCTGTGATCTATCTGTCGGTTGCTACAATTCATCCATCAAATGCACTGCCTTGTACAACTTAACCCCTGCTCTGCTTTTCTTTATCCTACCTACTCTGATTTGTTCTATTATGCCCTGTTCTGATCTACTTTGCTTTACTTTATTCTGCTCTGCTCTGCTTTGTCTGAATTATGAAGAGGAAGAAATGATCGAGGATGTATCATACTGACTCAAAGTTAGTCTCAGAGTGTGTACCACTGGTCCCAGACTAGTCTTAACCAACCCAAAGTCAGCGTCATAGTGGGCACAACTCCTACCACTGGTCCTAGACTAGTAGCATCCTCCACTGACTCAAATTTAGTCTCAGAGTATTGGACACTAGTCCCAGATCAGTCTCAACCAATGTAAAGCCAGCGTCATAGTGGGTACCACTCAATACTAGTCCCAGACTAGTATCATCAGTCTTAGAGAGTGTACCAATAGTCCCAGACCAGTCTCAACCGACTCGAAGTCAGCATAATAGTACATACCACTCTCACTAGTCCTAGACCAGTCCTCCATTGATCTAAAGTGAGTCTTAGAGTATGTACCACTAGTCCCAAACCAGTCTCAACCGACCCGAAGTTAGCATCATAGTGGGTACAACTCCTACAACTAGTCCCAGACCAATATCATTGATCCCAGATCAATGAAGGTCATCCTAGCATAGGGAGTACGGTAGATACAATGATGCATCCATTGGTACTATTATGGTCCATATCCTCATTTCCCTTCTCATTGATCAGATGGGTAGGATGCCTTGACAAGAGAACTAATCATCTTGCTACATAGTTGTCAAAGGAGAACCAATCATCCTGCTACATAGTTGCCATGGGGTGTACATGTATACCACCAGGGGATGGTGAATCACCCTATGGTCATATGTTGCTCAAAGAAGTACCCCGCACCCCCCTGGAGCTCCCAGAGATTAATGCATCATACAGGTCCCTCATGAGAGGGTCTTTGAACAACACCAAATTGTTCTCAGAAAGTCAAGAATTTGACTTTCCCTAGGGGCTTTGTCAGAATGTAATTGACATGTTCATTTGTACCAATATGTTGGAGCCTTATTGGTCCTTGTTGCACCATATATTGAATATAGTGATATATGATATCGATATGCTTGGAGCGATCATGAAATACGGGATTCTCTGACAAACAAATCCCACTTTGGTTATCACATAGGATCACGGTGGTATCCAATTTAAATCCAAACATCTCACTGGAGAGCTTTGGAAACCAGACTACCTCACAAGAGGCCATGCTAGCAGCAATATACTCTGCTTCATCGGTTCTCAAAGCCACCGAATTCTACTCCCTGCTCATCCAGGATATCGAAATAGATCACAAGGAGAAACAACACTCGGAAGTGCTCTTATGGTACTCCACATTGCCTGCCTAATAAGCATCAATGCATCCAAGTAGTCCACATCTCTGGCAGTGTATCTTAATCCATAAGTAATTGTGCCACGAAGGTATCTCAACAAATTCTTGGCACTAATCCAATGTATGTGGTGAGGTTCAACCATATGTTGACTCAACTTGTTGACTGTGAAGCATATATTTGGATAGGAGTTCACTAAGAATATTAATGCTCCGATGAGTTGCCAATACTCGGTAATATTTCGTAAAATAGGTCCAGCAACACTACCATTTAACTTCTTGAAGTCAAGCTCCATTGGGGTAGTTACAGGCTTGCAGTCCACCATACCGAATCTTTCCAATATCTTCTGCACATATTTTCCTTGAGATAGGAAAATTTCCCTTGGCTTTTGCCATACTTCAAGTCCTAAGAAATAGTGCATCAGTCTTAGGTCCTTCATTTAAAATTCAGAAGCTAACTCCCTCTTACATTTGTGAATGAGAGGGTCTTCACCTGTTAGAAAGAGGTCATCCACATACAACACCAATATGAGAGGCTTGTCATCTTCAACCTTAAATTAAAGGTTAGGATCGGCTTCACTCCTAGTAAATCCCAGCTTCATTAAGTAGTTATCGATCCTCTCATACCATGCTCGGGGTACTTGCTTTAGCCCATAGAGAGCCTTCTTCAACCTGCATTCATGAGATTTTTGATCATAATTCTCTAATCCTTCAGGTTGCTCCACGTAGAACCTTTCTTTGATCGAACCATGCAAGAACGTGGTCTTGACATCCATTTGATGTAGGTTCCATCCTTGTGAAGCTGCAAGGGCTATGATCGAGCAGATGGTGGTATATCTGGAAACAGGTGCAAATATCTCATTATAGTCTATACCTTCCTTCTGGGAGAAGCCATGAGTGACAAAACGAGCCTTATATTTTTCGGTACTTCCATCTAATGCATGCTTTATTTTTTAAATCCATTTATAAGTGACAACTGTCTTGTCCTAGGGTCTGGGAACTACTTCCCAGACATCATTCTTCACAATAGACTCATATTCTTTGGTTATAGCATCCTTCCATACTTGATGCTTGACGACATCTGAGAATGATGAAGGCTCATTTTGTATGAATGTGCTCATGATGGTCAGGTATCCCCGATACCTGTTGGGTTTCTTACTTTCACAGAAGGTTATTCGGGGTGCAATGTGTCCTTCAGCATCATCGAGTAGCCCCCTAAGCTAAGAGGGCCTCTTCCTAGAAGAGGAAGGCTTAGGTGGATCAATAGGATCCATGGGTTCCTCCACATTAGGAATTGTTACATCATCTACCCATAGAATATTCAGAAATATTTGATCATGGAGCATGGCCCAGATAACTTCCATAATTGTATGGTTCTTCCTTTCCACCACACCATTCTGTTCAGGAGTATATGGTGTAGTAGTCTCCCTCTTAATGCCAGCCTCAGATATGTCTAAGTAGTCTCCCTCTTAATGCCAGCCTCAGAAAATTTGGTGAAGGGGAAGGCCTCCAAATTCAGTTGGGACAAAGCACTACGCACAGAAAAAGTGGCGCTACGCACAAGATGAAAAAGTGCCAATTTTGCTCAAAAACTCATTTTTTCGCCTAGTTTTCTTCTAGTTTGACTATTTCTCTCTTATGGTCAAATTCATGAGTTGATATGATGTAAATTGATGTACTATGATGTAAAAATGATGAAAAATGACTTGATAAGGTAGATACATCAGTTGTAGGTGGTTTGGAGTTGAATGAATCAGTTTCCTAGGTTTTAGAGGCAAGTTGTTCCACTGCCTATTTTTGTGTTCCTAGTTTAGATATGGTTGAAACCACCCCTCTTCTCATGAATTCGAGCACTGATGGATAGCACAGGTGGTTTGGAGGTCTATATCATGTGATTTTCATTCATTTTCAGAGGTTGGACTCTTGTGAATGCTTTGAGCATTATTCTACATTCATCTCTGCAGTTTGGCAAGGAAATAGACCATGGTTTGCGACATTTTGTGGGATTCTTGCGGCAAGGTGATTTAGTATTGTTTTTCCTTTTTTGATTCAAGTTATCATGTGTTTATGTGTGCCATCATCTCTCTCTTTTCATCTTAACTAAATGAATCAAGTATAAAGGTGGAAATCATTGATGTTGCAGTGCTCTACCTTAGGGTTTG
Source organism: Pinus taeda (assembly GCA_000404065.3). Lineage (NCBI taxonomy): Eukaryota > Viridiplantae > Streptophyta > Pinopsida > Pinales > Pinaceae > Pinus > Pinus taeda. The sequence goes on from APFE031180173.1 coordinate 60,834, forward strand.
TTTAGCTTTACATGTTTTCTATTATTTGAAGAGGATTCCTTATACTTTCATGCCCTCTCCAACTCCTCACCAGTCTTAAGACTCTTTATTTCACTTAATTCAAAGTACTAAATCATTTTCCTACCTCGCCCCACAAAAATCTCTGCAAGACTGAGTTCATTCCTCAGACCCAAAACTGCCTTTCGCAAGTGATCCAACAAATCAACATAAAATTCAATCAAACTCCTATGAGCATATACCTAGCCTAAAATTAGTATTTATATCATTCATCTCGAGCCTTCCTTGATATATTTTCATTGAGATTGAGAAGGAGAGAGCCCTCTCCTGACCTGGCAGGGCTAGCTACCAGGTTAAGCGTGGTTTGATGTTACCCTAGACCTGCCTTTCTCAGCCTGAGGTAGATTTAGGCACTAACAAGGAGTGCTAGCTTCAGTGTGGGTGACTTAGTCTTAAATTAAGACAAAACCCACGAGGAAAAAGGCAAGAACATGGAGTTTCAATCCCTCTATATTGGTCCATTAAAAGTCCACAAGAAGCTTGGCCAACAAACATGTCATCTTCAATCACTTGACGAGAAAATTGATACTCTCCCTGTCAAAGGCCAAGACTTAAAATGTTACTTTTAATTATCCAGGGTCACGCCCCGCACTATGTACATATTCTTTTCATTTCTTGTTGTTTTTTTTTCCTTTTTATTTTGTTTTCCTTGTTGTTTTGTTGTTTTTCTTTTGTAAGTAAGTGTTGTGTTGCATTGCATTTTGGCTTCTGAATGTGTATGTGGTTGAAATTCAAAGAGTCTTTTGACACTGCAACACTTGGCCAGTCCTGTGTCTATCTTCTTTGTGCTTGGTTGTAACTTTTGACTGATGAAGTCTTGAGATAAAATATGATCCATTTGTAAGGAGAGTTTTGGTCAAACCATGTACCGGTGTCTAGTATAGGAAACCTCATTCCTACTGTTTTTTTCTTTGGTATGTTCAAGCTTATCCAACTAGTAGAAACAAAGAAGCGGAAAATATGAACAAGAAAACATGAATCACAGGTCTTTACATGCTTCTCTAAAGGATAAACCTCTCCTTCTCTCAATAAGTCAGGATCTCTCTTCCGCCCCAAAAATAAAGAAGTGCCTATGCACAATTCTCTTTAAAAAATTACAAAGGAAAAAGAAGAGAAAGGCTTCCTGCATAGAGAGGTGAAGCAGGAAACTACACTGAGGTACTTTCTAGGCTTGCTGGTAGTGGAGAAATGCTTGTGTTCCCACATGAATCCACTGGGGTACTGTTCAGGCCTTCGGGTAGTGGAGCAACACCAGTGATGAATCTTAAGCTCGTGATCCAAGGTACCATTCCCAATTTGAAACACTGTGATATAGTTGAATCTTATATTTTTTTCAACTGAGTTGGTACAAGGTGAACAATGTATATCAATGGGGTAAGTGGGTAAGTTGAAGTAATTTTCACAATGAATAAATACTCCCCAAAGGACCAAGTCTCTGCAGTAAAAAATGAACCAAAACAAAGAAGCTGGTGTTCAACTAGTGTGTCTCCAAGTATTGTAGTGGTTGTAACACCCTCCAAAATTTTGGCTTGCACTAAAATTTCAAAGCCTTCCTTGGTTTTTATTTTGATGGTTGCAAACACTCGAGCTCATTCCTTGGGCTCCTTCAGAGTCTTTTCACTCTTTTTCTTTCTTAACCAACTGTCATTTTTTGGCATGTTGATTGATTTGTCATGCTTACAGTCTTGTTCTAGTGATTTCAAAGGTTTATCTTTGTGTGTTTGGGTTGTCTTAGCTATGTGAACACTCATTGCACTCACACACAAAGTTGTAAGCATTTCCAGGCAAGTGTCATCACAATCGTCCAAGTTTCACTTGTCACTTTTAGCACTAGAAAATCCCATAGAATGTCATTTTCTATGTTGTCCCAGTGGTCAGTGTTGTCATTTTTTCGAAGTATGCTAAGTCTGTGATCACAATGTCAAGTATTCACAAGTTCACTTACCTCTCATACTTAGCCATTTTCTTGAAAATATCTCGATGGAACATCCCCACTTCATTGGACCTCGACTGAGCTTCAGTACATAGTCTCAGACCTTAGTGGTTCTTCTTTGTTGTCTTGAACTGCACAATGCTTCACGCTCTCTTCCGGGTCAGTTGCATTGTGAAATGTGTGTAGCCTAGCTTCCTTCCTAGAACTTCGCAAAAACTAACTCAAAGCCCAACATGAACTATGCACTTCGAAATATAAGTTATCAAGCCTCCTTCCTACTTGCTAGAACCCCAAATTGCACAAAGGATTGAGCCTACACTTCTCCTAAGGAACTGCGCAGAGGATTCCTCCCAGTGACCTCCCTGAGCTGTGACTCACTGCTCTCAAAAACTGTGCATAATTGTCCTTTGGTCCCTCTATTGTCTTGCCTTGTCTTCCTTCTGGAGACTTCATCGAGGTGTCCCTTAGGGTCCCACCTTGTAGCTGCCACTGGTGTCCTCAATTGCATAATCCTCCCTCCCAGTGGCCTCTGCATACTTTTCCCCAACAATGAAGATTGTGCCTCGGAGTTCCTTGTCTAAGCTTGAGCTGCACTCTACATAGTATCAATGACTAGTCCCCCCTCCCTGTCGCTTGGAATTGTGTAGTCCATTATTATTGGGCCCTATTCCTAGCTTCTCATATGTATTAGGCACGTAACACAGAAAATAATGTATCATGCTAGACTAGGAAATTTTGGACTTGCTGTCATCTTGTCATGAGTGAATTGTAGGAATAGGTACATTGATAAATCATGGCAAGATGATGAATGCACGAAAGAAGCACATCAAATAGAAAGCGAAAGGAACACATGCATGGAACCATCTTACAAGACCAAGACCATCGAAGACCCCACAACATCAAGTCATGCGGAGGAGAAGACAAAGCACACTCAAGAGTACATCCATCACTTAGTAGCACAACAACTTGACATGGCCACCAAATCCAACAGATACATGTCAACACCATCATGTCAAGTTGTGTCATGAGTTGTCAAGGCCACATCACCACTATGGGCCATATCTGTTGGAATTGAATGTAATGTAAAGTGAAATTCCAATGGACGCACATAAGAAGTTGAAGATTCATGTCAGTTAAAAATTCATAGGAAGGTGAATGGTCATGAGGGTAGTGTTAACACTCAAGTTGTCCCTAAGCTCTTGAAGGGATACGGTCGAGGTAACCACAAACCAATCTTTGGATTGCAGGTTCTAGCCCTCCTGCAATCAAAGAGGGCTCTCTCTTGATGATTTATCTTTGTTGATGATGATTTTAGGCTAGATATTTGGTTCAATGGGTTTTGTTTATGTTTGGGTGGTGTTTGGATGGAAGGAGGATGCTTTCAAGCAGAGAGGCATGCATAGAGTGATGAGTTTCAAACCATTGGGCATGGAGTCGAGGAGTAAAACTACTGGTGCTTTTTCTTGGTCAAAAGAGGGAAGATGGGCAAGGTAGCTATTCATGAAACAAACTTGAGGTTAAATGCAGATGGATTGCAGGCTAAGGAATGAGAGGCAACAAAGAATCTCTCAAACAGGTTAGCAAAGGGAAGATAAACGAGCCCTATCTGGGAGCAGCTAAGAATTCCCAGGTAACAGTCATTTATATTTGAGGTAGAGCAAACATGAACCATAAGGAATTCACATTTATGCCTAAATCAAGAGGAAAACACTAAGAAGCCACAAAAACTGAGCATAGCATGCAGGTCAGCAAATTCTAAACCAGACTTTTGTTCTGAAACTTAAGCATATGTGAAATTGAAAACAATAGAGGTAAGGAATACTTATTGATTCATAAAACAGCACAGGATTTCCCTCATTCAATCTTCAGAAACATTAACAACACATCAGACAGTTCATTTTCCAAGCTTGTCAGCAGTCTTTGATTATAGAACAATATCAGTTACACAGTGCGAGTCTCTCCTTAAGAAAAAAAACCAACCAACAATAACCAACCCTCATTACATTGTTCAGGGCGGTCTTTATAGGTAAAATATCCAAAAGTATTTATTACATCTGACCTAAACAGGTCTGTGGGAAAAGATTTTAAACCTAAACTTGTGCTGAAATTAAATGCAAATAAATATCTATTGAGTTGCGCCAGAAGTAGCTAGATCAAAATGAATTAATATGGTGTTGTTGGTGGCTCGATGCATTGTTTCTGCAATAACTGTGCTTTGAGCTTTGGTCCTCTAATCTCATGTGACTTTGATGTGCAGTAACTGTGATTTGAGAGGCATTAAATGGCTTTTACTATTTCTTTGACTTGCTGGGGGCTCTTTAATGTTTCATCAGCTTCGAACACTGAGAAAATCTTCACTGATACACTTTTCCGCAACGCTGATACTCTTTGGCATCAAATTGGGCTTCATCTCCCCTGATACTCTTTGATAATTGAATTGGGACACTCTCTCTCTGCTGATATGCTAAAAACTACAAAATCGACCCTTTTCTGCCCTTTTCGGCGCAAAAATGACTGTGGAATCAAAAGATTCCCCAAAGATTCCCCACTTTGGCTCATTTCCTGTAGTGCTAATCACAGATCGAAAACTGCCTCTGTTTTTCATTCCGGGCTTCTGAAGCTTTGATTTTGCACTTGCGCGTTTTTCAGTGGGTGACGTCAGCATGACGTCAGTGGTACGACAGATGACGTCAGCAATGGGACCCCCTTGTACGGTGATGACATCAACAGGGTGACATCAGCGGGGTGACGTGAAAGTACGGTAGAGTGATGATGTGGCAGAGACATGTGGCAGGGTGATATCAGCAAGGCGCAGGCGGGAAGGGGTGAGGTGGCGGCAATGTGGCGGGTGACGTGATGCTTACGTCACACAAGGGGAGATTGGTTTGTGGTTTCGAGCACACCACTTTTGTGCCTGGGCGGTATTGGGGAGGGGGCCTACACCACAGCCGGGAGGGCGACATGTGGCGGGAGTACGACGGCAAAACCGCTGATCTCCCGGACGCTAACCCTCGACAGCTTGGGGCGGTAAAATACCCGCCCACCGTAGATCTCGGGCGCGCCAGATCTAACGGTTGGCGGATAAGGTAAAGCGGCGGATGGATAAGAATGGGGCCCACATGAAATTATATTATGCCGCGGGGGGTTTAGACTTTAGGTTTGTGGGTTTTGGGATTATGTCCGAGCGGGGAAAATTATTTATATGAGGGACTTTCGGATAAGGGTGGAAAGAGGGTTTTGTGGATAGGAAGGAGGAATTTATGCCATGGAAGGAGTCCTTTACATGGGAAGATGGTTTTGTGGAGTCAAAAGGAGGGTTCTTACTAAGTTTCAGATAAACTTAGCAATTCCCAAGCGAACTTTATGGTTATTTTTCAACCAAGGGGGGGAATAAGTATATAGGGGAGTTATTTAACATAGTTTTAGTAGGGGAAGGGGAGATAGATAGGGAGCTATATAGTAAATTTAGTAGTTAATATGACAAGTGATAAGAAAGCGCTAGGTATGTGAATCCTAGGCTATTAGGGGAAAACTGTTTCATGAAAGAAGTATGAACATTCCTTGAGTAAAGCAGATCTTTACCAAGGCAAATTGATATGAAAATGATGAAACTAAGAGATATCAAACAGATCTTGACCTCTTTGGGGAAGTTAGTGAATGATTTGGGGAATAAGGAAGAAGGGGGAAGTTAGTCATGCCTTGCTTGAGCTCGTCCATATGAAATCTGCCTGATAATTGTGACCTGAATAGATATGACACTTGAAAACATGAGATTGATCACAAATCAACATTCTGCAACCTCAAAACTACCTACCCAGCCTACTCACCTAGCATTTTTTCTTCTTTTTGGTTTGGGTGCACTTAGACTTGCAGACCCAGCTTTCCAACTTTTCTTTTTCTGTCCTCCTATTTACATCTACACTTATTTCATCCAAGGGCTCAGATTAAGCTATTGAGCACCCTTGTTTCTCTACCTATCTAGGAATCTGCCAAGATTAAGCTGTTTGGACAGATATTCATTCTCTATATTCTAAAACAAGAAATTGAAACCTAGGAAGACCAAGATTAAACTGTTTGGACCTCCCTTTAACTGAAAATTCTTCAAAGAATGGAATAGCACCTCAAAATTGGAACACAACAGTGGAATTTAGACTAGCGCACTCTCATGGCATCTTTCTTTGGCCTCTGTAGCAAATGTGGAAAATTGCAGCATGCAAAGTATGACATATTTGGCATGTAAAAATGTCAATCATGAAAGATGAGTAACCTGCTGCAGCAGAAGGCTAACAGGTAGTCCAAGGGTCACAAGGTTCAAAAATCACCCTTGGCTATATATACCCCTCCCATTGTATGAGCAAGGGATTTTCACCTTGGCTGCTCCCACATAGCCTTGAGATTTTTCTTTCTATTCTTTAAGGAGCAAGGAGTGGCTCCAATGTCCCACTACTCACACTAGTGATGTATGGTTTACAAACGTGTCTTGGGAATTTTTCTTAATTCATAAGCCTGATAAGGCCAACACATTTTCACACATGTTTTGTATATGTTTGTAACTCTAATCTTTAAAATTTGTAATGCATGTTTTCTTAACCTGTACTAAGATAGTTGAACTACTTTGGTTGTTTTAGTACTTACATTGTTGAGAATGTTTTTATTGCTTATCATTGTTGTCTCATCCTTATGGACTAATCTGTAGGACATTAGATAGACCTATCTTGTTTACTAGTTATAACTACCATCACATCCATGTGGATTACTTTGTTGGATGGTGTATGTGTTTTCCCTTACACTTTGGTTTTAACGATTGCTGCATCCGTTGTGGACTACTCTGCTGGATGTTTGACAAACCCTTTCTGATTCACATGTGTGTCTTCTTGGGTGGTACAACTACCTCTCATTTAGAGGGTCACTTTAGTATCTCCCTTTATAGTGAGGATGCAAGTTACATTATGCACTGACCAAGCATACTCACCTCGCTTTTTGAAGATACAAGCATAACACTCATGCGTTGAACAACAAGAGCTAAGGAAAATATTGAAGTAAATCACAACCGGGCGACTCCTACACCAAACGGTGTGAGGTCTAGTTGGGACTTCACACCAGGGAGATCCCCTAAATGTTGGCGGGTCCATCACTATCAACACATTGATTATGTGTAGTTGGTGCTTCTGAAGACACATATGATGTTGTTATTCTATCATTAGTAATGATAAAGTCTTGGATAAAGTTGCACTTAGTGGAGTTAATTATACATGAAGAGGATATGCATGCCATGGTCCTTATTTATATTAGTTAATGATGATAAGTTTCACTCACTATTTATATATGTTGTTGTCATTATTTCTTGAATAATGCATAAGTTTCATATGGTGCAGTTATGGATGATGCCTATAGTGTTGTTCTTGGTTTTCACATATGTTACATGGTGATGATACATGTACATGATATGATGCACATCATATGCTACTTGAGGATTGTGGTGGGATACTAACATAGCTTGACTGTACAATCTCATGCTATGATTGGTTAATGATGATGAATTCTTATATATTGCTATCTCTATGTCGTGGGATATCAGTAAATTCTAGATAGGAATATTATGGATGATCACTTTAGTTTCCTATGATGTGATTACTCTTATTGATACACTTGATTAATGTTGAAGGATGCATATGATAAAATCATGATACAAGAGAATGAAATTTTTGTCTATGAAGAAAACACAGGTTACATGTAGATAAAAGGATGGTTATTGATATACTACTACTACAATTGTTGGGTGATTCTTGGAGACATTACACATTTAGTCACATATCGATGCTTGAAATATTTGGTCACACAGTGATGTTGATGAATATTGACGCTACATTGACTTACCTTGCATATTGATGATGAGGATGAGAATGTTGATGTTCATGTTGTTGCTATGGTCTTGCTAACTCATGGTTGATGTCCTTATCTTTGGTTATAAATGAAATATATGTCTCTTAATGTAAAGGTCATGTAAAGACCCTTGATGTAATCATTGTAATATTTAGTCGTGTTTGGACTATTGGGGTCAAGTCAATTATGTATATAATCCCATGATTTTGGACATTCGTTGTAATGTTGAGTCAACTATGTAACCCCACTATGTTGGGTAATTGATGTAAGCATGAGTCCTTAGTGATGGGAAATATCATATTTTGTTGAGTCATAGAGTCATGTACTTCCTTAAAAACCTTTTTGAAGATTCAGCATATGCTTAGAGGGAGCATGATCCACATTCATATCCAGGAGATCAATGCTATAGTGATCCTCTTTATAAAGGGAGTAAGAAGCCTTCATTCAACATTGATCAACCCTTTCCCTTGATGTCAAAGGGGGAGAGTAGCTTGGTATTTGGAGCAGAATTCTTCAAGAGAAGCTTGGTATGTCTACAAATCTGTTTATAGGTATCTACAGGAAGTGGTGACCAAACACCAAAGTGGTTGCCATCAAGTACAAAGGGGGAGATTATTGGCATTATGACTAGTGCGTTGTCCTTGATGGCAAACTACTTGATAAATATGTCAATATGATGGTTATGAAAATGCTACATGTGATATGGATAAAGGAATATCAGTTCAAAGACAAAAATATGATAAAGGATAAGTTTAGGAAAGTATACGCAGGTCCTGTGAAGAAAATCCGCGTACATATGTAGATATCATGAAGATAACTCATGTACAATTTCTACACCATGGTATTATGAAAACCGGGGGTCCTTACCATGGTATTGGCTCGTAGTATTGAGCACAATAATGGATATTTAATCCCATCAAATAATACTATCGGCGTTACTAAGGAATTTACCTAAGGTATTGGCTAAGGCTTATACAATATAAGGAGATGGAGATCAAGTGTTAGGTTGTGTGTGTAATGGATTATTTACGAATGAGTTAATTTGAAATAGGAGTACACGAGGGAGCATGGAGATGAATAAGATATAATTGATATGAAATGACCAAATATTGAATAATTTGTTTATGGTTAGATAGATCTGTGATGATGATATTATGATGTTTTTATGTAACATTTTGCATGTCGAGATATGGGTTTGATAGATGTTGTGTTGTAGCGAAGGTATGTCTCGGTGATTGCATATATGTATGCGGGTTTGAAACTGAGAAGTTGCGTACATACACGGATCTTCTACTAGGTAGTCACATATACATTCTACAGTATGGACAGACCTTTATGCATATGTGGTGAATGATAAGCGCGTACATACACAGATATGCTTTATAAGAGTCATGTACATCTACTAGGGTTTTACATATCATACAATTCGTTCTTAACTCCTTTTAATATTTTGGTTATTTGTTTAATGGGCCTCAAGCCCATATTTTATTGTTGACCCTGTTTTATTAATTGATTATTTTTCTTTGAATATATATATATATATATATATATATATATATATATATATATATATATATATATATACATTTCTTATGACTTGTGTATATTTTTTGTTTTATTTGATTTATTTTTCCATTAATTATTTTTATTTATTAAATGACCTTGTCTCGATTAGGGTATTGACTCCTTTTTATAATTTTTGACTTCCCTCTTTGTTTAGACTTTGACTTTGATTTTTTTATTCTTGTTAGTTTTTTTTTAATAATTGATTTAATAAATTAATTTAAATATTATTTTTCAAAAACTAGTCATTTAATATAGTCATTACTGATTAATATTTGTTTTTAATAAATTAATAAATTAATAAACTAATATCATTATTTAAATATTACTTTTCAAAAACTAGTCATTTAATATAGTCGTTACTTATTAATATTTGCTTTTAATAAATTAATAAACTAATATCATTATTTAAATATTATTTTTCGAAAACTAGCCATTTAATATAGTCATTACTTAATAATATTTGTTTTTAATATATTAATAAATTAATATCATAATTTAAATATTTTTGTTCAAATATAGTCGTTACTTGAAATTAAGTCCCTACATTGCTCTCTATTTAAACCTTTTCCATGGTTTGCCTCTTCATCTGGTCCTAATGATGAACCACCCTTGTTGTTTCAAAACGTGTTGACCAAAAATTTCTCTTATGTGATTTCTACCGAAAGGTTTAAGTGAGTTTTAAAATATTGATTCACCCCTCCTTCAATTTTTCCCAGCAAGATCAATGTACCATACTGGAATACTCAAGGTGATGTTAGGAAGACTCAACATAACCATTACAGGAGTAGAAAATATTCCTAGTGGTGGGAATATAAAAGGCATTTGAATTGAGGGGTAATGACTTGGAGGAACTACTCCTAGGTGTGAAAGACCTGGGGGAATGGTTTGTGGTTGAAAAAGGTCTAGAGGGAAACCAACTAAAGAGAACTAGAATAGAATAATTTTTCCTGAAGGACACATTGAATATTGAGAAAGAGGATGTGAAGGAGGTGGGTAATAGATAGATGTACCATACCTCTTGCCAGTGGCCCGTGCCACTTGAAGCATGCAAAAACTCAAAGATATATGCTCAGAAGGAGTAGGTGGTGTGACATAATAATCCCCAAGTCAAGTGGAATCATTATAGAATCTAGGGGAAACATCAATAAGGGTTAGTGTGGTCTTATTTCCGATCATCGATGAGATAGTGGTCTGAGAGGAGATCTGAGACTGGGGGTCATAGTAAGTCAATTCATCAATAGTGATGATCTTTCCATTATGATGGAAGGACATCTTACGAAATACAATATGTGACAACTAGCATGTTGTATGTGTAACTATTATCTAACAATATGTTATAATATAAAGGGTCATCAATGACTTTGATATCTATCGAGACCATCTTGCCAACAATGATGATGGGGTAATTTTGACATAAACCAAGGGGTTGCAAGGGGTGATCATCCCAAGCACAAAGAGTGATGGTGGATGGTGAGAAGCCAGGGGAACCAAGTTGCTTTTAGAAACTAGTGGTGATCACACAGTTGGAGGCGTCTTTGTTGATTACACATCATTGGATAGTGCCATCTTTTATGGATAGTAATATCTGAAAGGCAATGGATGAAGGGGGGGGGGTTGTTCCATTTTATCAACATCAAATACGATCATACGATCATCAAAGAGATCCTCATCGCCTAGAGTAGATGATAGAGATTTACATTGGGATGGGCACATCTAGAGGACTTCTAATGTTGAAATGGTGGCAGGAGACTATGCCAAGTCATCTCCTATACTATATGTATGGGCAGATTTAGAAGAAGCAAAATTTAAACATAATGGACCTTTGGTAATCTTAGGGTGAAACTCTACCTTAGGCCGAGGGATCTGCAAGGTACCATTCGGTGATGATGGGGGCTCAGTGGAAACATTGGGTTGGGAATTAGTCACTGAATTATCAGGAGGATTGTCATACTGGTGCGCTTATGTATGGAGGTTGATGTCTTTGGAATTTATCATGGGAATCTGGTAATTACTATTTCCAAGTTGCAAAGGTTGGGTGCTTAAAGGATTTTGGGCAAGTTTGAAAGCCACATATCCTTGATGAGGGCATGGATTGGTGAGAATTGTTGGCTATGAAGAAAAGGGAGGAGGAGGTGGAGCCATGGGTAGAGATCCTCTAGAAGAAACTATTTGAGCCTCCCATGGTTGATGCATTTGAGCTAAAAGGGGATATTCAAGAGTATAATGGCCATAAATTCTAGAACAAGAACATTGTTTATTGGTTCTAAGAGCCTTTTTTTTCTTCAGTTGTCTACCTTGTTGTTGGGTTGCAAGATTAGGATTTTCCCCCTTATGGGAATTAGGTTGTCTACCTTGGTTGCCTTGATTACCTTGAGGATGTTGGTTCTAGTTATCCTTCCCCTTATTCCTTATTTTTGGGTTAGGGATATTGGTAGCAATTTTCTGAGCATAAACTTGATTTTGTGGAGGTGGTTTCTGCTAAGGCAATGGAGGTCAAGGAATGGAAGTTTGAGGTGCAGGTGTCATTGGGGTTGGAGAACTAGGAAATGCATAGGGATAATAAGGATTTAGGGAAAAAATTTGGTAACTAGGTTGAGCAACAACTAGCTTTGGCATTGGCTGACAAGAATGGGGAAATAAATATTATGTGCTTGTACCTTGGTAAGAGTTTACATGCGAAGGATTAAGAAGAGGATAAGTGTAAGTAGAACTAGTCCCCCCTAGGGTTGACCATAACTCATAGGAGGTTGAGAATATGGTGATAGATGAGGGTGGGAAATATATCCAATGATATTGTCAGTAGCATGATATGCCCCTAGTGCACAACCAACACCAAGACGAGGTAGATTAGGGAGGAAAATATAGACATAACCTGAATATGCATAGATCATATCATATTTCAAGGCTACCTAGAGGGGTTCTTCCTCAATCTGAGGAAAGTGAGAGGCAACATATTTACTTATGGGGGGAAAAGGGGTTCTCAAGAACCAATTGATATGCACACGATCTTCAAACTTAGGGGATTTACAAATGCTCTTCCTAAAGCGCCATTCTTGTAAATGGTTAGAAAGGAAGGTGGCATAAGTTTGATGAAAAGAGGTCAATATTTCGGTACCAGTTTCATATCAGAGAGGTAATTAGAAATATGAAATAAAGGGTGCTGGTAAGAGTATTAGGGTGCGTTGGAAGAGATGAAGATGAATGTAGTCTTCGGTGATATATTTTTATGAACATGACATGTGGAAAGAGTGAACATGATTGGTGGGGTATTTTCTAGGATTATCTTAAAGCTTTGTAATGTTTGAGGGAAGTTTTGTGGGCATGGGAGGAAAATTTTGGTTATGAACAAGGGGATCATTGACGATTTGGCTTAAATCAGGAAGGCTCAAATCGACCATATACGGAATCAAGGGTGGATTAATGGCCATACTTGAAGAGTTTCCACCTATAGGGTTACCTCAATTAGGACCTTGGTTTCCACCTAGGTTTCCACCACCCAAATTATTTCCTAACATGGTGGAGATATAGGGTTGTGAAGATGTATAATCAATGAAAGAATTTGAGAAATAAGAGAACTAGAGTCTGTATGGGGACTTAATTGCAGACTAGGAGGATGGATCCAAACTTGACGAGGTGGTGTGAGACTATTTCCTAAAGGAAACTAGGGGTTAAGGCCATGAAGGCTTCGCAATAGATGCCTATGGGGCACAATGGTGCTAAGAAAAAGATGACTTAAGAGGCTAAATGGTGATGATAGGAGAAAAGAGTAACAAAAAACATAAAATCACCTAGTGCAGTGGTGCCAAGAATGAACTAACTATAAAGATATGTTACTCTAATTCAAGAAAATAAGTCTTATCAAAGAAAAAATTACCTCTAGCCTAAAGGCTATCTAAATCTCTAACGAAGTCCTAATTGTATTGTTTTAGGTGGCCTTCCAAGAGACTTCTTACATGAAAAAATTTGATCCCCACAAGTAGATTTGTCTAGAGAAAGGTGGGGTAGATGACCAATTACTTACCCACAACCAGTCCTATAAGGTGTTTCCTAAGATTGGCCACTAAGGTTATCTTCGTACCATGGTGGCGGTTGAGTCTTGAGCTTCTTGGTGATCATCCATGATCCCGATTTCTTCAGCTACCAGAATTAACCAAGATATTTTACTTCTGTGATGTTAGCAAAATTGCATATAAAAGACTATAAAACAACCACATGTGCATACTGAAAGAAGAGGAAGCATAATGATGATCAGTAAATTAGAGGATACAAACACATTGATAACGAAGTTCACCTAGTGTGGTTATGTCTTTGGGCCCTGGTGTCAAGAGTGGGGAGTCTGCTTCATTAAATGTTGCAAGCAATGATGATGTATATGGTATATTCTTTGTCATTACAATGATGATTACCTTGAACAAGAGTGGCATGTCTCTCCATGAGAGGTTTTGCCTATAGGAACTCTCACTCAAATGGGAAATCCTTCACTATGAAAAGCTAATAAAATCTCACATGATATGGCATACAAATATCCCTCAATATAAATAGAAATTCGGGATCTCAACAACAAAAACATCATCTCAGTAAATCAGAAGAAAAGCATGACATGACTGCATCATATACCTCCACTTTTAGGGATGGCCAAAAACTTCAAAGCTTAGCTGCTAAAATGGGCCACACCAATGAATGTTTGCTGCAAAATCGTGTCAAACAACTAGAAACTTTTCCCCTTTTGACACCGTCAAATTCTAGACCCTCGAGCATCTTGAAGATTCCCCTAAATATTCCTTCCTAAAGGTGGCTGAAAAATCCACTGCTCAGATGAATATTTTGAGCACACCATTGTGCTCTTTATGGAATTCTATGAAAAATGACTATAAATTCGACATCATTATGTCATGGACAAAAATAAGTCTCCAAGGGAATCTTTTCGATTCCACAAGATTCTCCAAAGACTCTTTGTTGTTGGGCACCTAAAGTTTTGCTAGTCAAATGGATATTTTGACTGCACGTTTGGACTCCTAGTGAGAAAATGTGAAAAGATGACTATAAGCTTGACAAATTTTGTCACTGACATCTTTGGGCATAAATGGAATCTTTTTGGCATCTTAAGATTCTCCAAGTTCAAGGTTCCACACCCTCTGCCCACTCATGGTTTCGTCAGGCATGGTTCTGCCATTAGGGTTCTTCCTCCACTCTGTTGTGTTCCCCTCAGTCTGATGAAAGGACATGTTTAATTATTAGAAAGGTGGACAAAAATAACAGACTGGGCCATTTGGTCCAACGGTGAGGCATTAGAAATAGAGACGGGGGGTTGGGGGTTTGAACCCTGCTGAGCCCCATCTTGGTAATATTTCGTTGAATCATGGCATATATAAGATGTTTGTTTTATTTTCTATGGAGGCGCCTGGGAGGCGGTCTGGCCAGACAGGCTGGGCAAATTCAAGCCCTGTCACCTTTGTTGTATGTGACATGTGGCACCATTCAAATGGGTGAGGGTTGGGTCTCTTGGTGGACGGCCCACCCAATATTGTTTTTAACATATATATAAGATATTACTGGGGTGGAAGGGTTTGATCACCTTTCACCCCAATGAAACTTGGATTTTTATAATGCAAATATTTGGTGGGTGTGGCAGCCCGACACCCCTATTTTTTAATGATTTTTGGTTTTTATAACCATTTTTTTTAATTTGCTAAAAAATAAGGGTTATTAGACTTTTTAACCATTCGAAAAATTTTCCTATTCCCGGTGGTCAGATTCTGTGTGCTAGGCCCCGACCAATTTTTTGCCTCCTTATGCTGCCACTTGTCCAACTTTGACCAAAAATTTGACCAACCATAACTTGACCATATGAACTCAGATTCAAGTGTCATTCACACCGTTGGAATTGGGGCAATGAGCTCTATGATCTGGTCCTAGTTTCTCTTCAATATAATGACTTTTACTTTTGAGCTATTCCATAGCTACTATTGAATTATGAGCATGGATGGAGCCACCTATATCATTCCTACCCACTGAGGAGCTTTTGGTATTCCAAAAGCACAAACATAATCTATAACTATTGTGCTACATTGTTTGCACCACAAGTGTCTTGATAGGTCACTCTTTCTTCTCCTTCACCATTTTCCTTCGAAGCCATAAGTGATGAAATGACACTTGCATCCTCTACAAACCTGTAGTACACCTTTGCAAATTACATGCTCAATTACATGACCAATAATGACCCAAGCATCCCCATACTTGCCACGAGTTTGTAACACACACTCTATGGTCAAGTGTACATCATAATGGAAACCAATACCCTAGCTATTAATAAAAATGCCATAAACATCATCGTTTCTTTAACAAGTGATGGAAAACACATCATAACTTTTAAATTTATATTGCAACACATGATTTACAAAATGCATCCACGAAAATTTACCATATATAGTAAAACTATCTCTTACTCATGAAAGTGAATGGGTCACCATCCTGAAGTTGATTTAGTTTTTGAACAACCTTTAGAAACTGCTTCCTACATAGGCACTTTTTTCTTAAGACATTTCTCTCAATGGAGCCTCCAACACATGGATCTTTGATGACCACCTCTTTTGCAATGACTACAAAAAGTAATTTTCCTCCATACCTGCTTTACCTTCTTGTTTTCCTTATGTGGAGGATTTTCACGCCTCATCCTTTTTCTTGCTGCCATTCTCTTCCAACACTCAGCAAACACATGGTTATGTAAACCATAAAAACTACATGTTTTGTTATGCCATGATTTATGTTCATAATTAACATGCTTGTATTCAAAACGAACTTTAGAGTACTGATACTTTTTATACCTCTCTTGACTATCTCTGGTGCAATTCTGGCAATGAGATCTTTCCTTAGCTCTTCCTCTCCAATCTACGTTGTCATGGGAGGATGGTAATGTGATCCCATCATCCTCTTTCTTCATCAGCTTCAACAATATATTGAAAGCTTCTTATACCTTTGAGCACTATTCTTCAATGTAACCAAAACCTGCAATTCAAGGTATTTTTACCACCTCCAATGGCTGAGTCATTCCTTGGCCATTAACATCAAGTCATCCTCCTTTATATCCCATCTTGGTAAGGAGTCTCATGTCAGCTCTTGAAATGGGTACCTCCATATTTCCAACAGAAATAGTGTCATGTTAAAATGAAACTGAAGAATGATCAACATTGTTTACCTCAACTGTTGTTTTTGAAACAGGTGATGAAGGATTCACTAAGCATTTTTTGCACTTCAAATCCTCCAAGGCCTCTTCCATGGCTCGTAACTAAAGCTAAAATCTCTTCTTCTCCTTTTTTCTTCTTGTAGAAGTCTCCTCAATTCAGCATTCTCTTCTTGAAGGTTCTAACTAATCTCCTCATTTGAATGATGACAAGATGATGAAGAAAATGAATGTACACTCAAGGGGGTAGATGGAGCATCATCCTCTACTCTTTCCTTCTCTCGTTCCTCTCTTGTCATCTTCTCCTCATAATATGCATACATTATCTCTACCGTTTTACACATCCTGTATAAGGCCTCATACATATATATGTCATCCTCCATTTTCTTTCTTGTTGCACATTCAGTCATTCACACTCGCAATTCACATCAGCAAGAAGACTCCTATGTTACCAAAATTGATCTAGATCTCTTCAACTACCAGAATTAACCAAGATCTTTTACTTCTATGAAGTTAACATAATTTCATATAAAAGAGTATAAAATAACCACATGTGCATATTGAACGAAGAGGAAACATAATGACAATCAACAAATCAAAGGAAATAAACAAATCAATAATGGAGTTCACTTAGTGTGGGTTATGTCTCGGGACCTTGGTATCAAGAGTGGGGAGGTCACTTCATTAAATTTTTGCAAGTGATGATGATGTACATGGTATATTATTTGTCATTACAAGGATGATCACCCTCAACTATAGTGGCATGTTTCTCCATGGGATGTTCTTCGGAACTCTCACTCATAGGGGTAAATTCCCTCAATAAGAGTGGCATGTCTCTCCATGAGATGTTCTACCTATAGGACTCTCACTCAAATGGGAATTCCTTCAGCGTGACAAGCTAATAGAATCTCACATGATCTGGCATACAAGTATCCCTCACCATAATAGCAATCATGGATCTCAACAAAAAAAACATAATCTTAGCAAATCAGAATAAAATCATGACATAACTGCATCATATACCTCCACTTTTGGGGATGGTCGAAAAATGCAAAGCTCAACTACTGAAATGGGCTACACTGATAAATATTTGGCACGAAATCATTTCAAGCAACCTTAAACTTTGTTGCTTTCTAACACTGTCAAATTTTGGACCCTTGGGCATCTTAAAGTTTCTCTCAAATATTCCTTCCTGAAGATGGACGAAAAATATGCTGCTCGGGTGAAGATTCTAAGCACACCATTGTGCTCCCTACGAAATTCTGTGGAAAATGACTATAAAGTTGGCATCATTCCGACACTGGAAAAAATTAGCCTCCAAGGGAATCTTTTAGATTCCACAAGATTCTCCAAAGATTCTTTGTTGCTAGGCACCTAAATCTCTGTTACTCAAATGGATATTCTGACTACACAATTGGACTCCTGGTGAGAAAATGTGTAAAAATTACTATAATCTTGACATATTATGTCACTGTTATCTCTGGTCCTCAAGGGAATCTTTTTAGCATCTTAAGAGTCTTCACATTAAGGGTTCCACAGCCTCTTCCCCCTCATGGTTCTTCCTAGTGTGGTTCCACTGTCATGGTTCCACCTTTGGTCCACTGTGTTCCCCCTAGTTAAATGACATGAGATGTCTAAGTATTAGTGAGGTGGATAGAAATAACAAAGTGGACCATTCGGTCCAACGATGAGGTGCTAGAAATAGAGGTGGGAGGTCGGGGGTTCCAACCCCTTTGACTGCCATCTTGGTAATATTTTGTTGAACCACAACATATATAACATCTTTTTTCTTTTTTTTTGTTGATGCACCTGGGAGGTGGTTCGGCCAGACCAGTCGGACGGGTTGAGAACTGCCCCCTAATGTCGCGCCGTGTCCACTTGTTCCTTCAGTGCCTTTGCTTGCTGCATCCTTGCAAGCTACTGAGTGAGGACTACTATCTGCATAGTTCCTCTGACACTTTCATATTGCTACTAAAGTTCTCGTGCCTCTGTCTCTAGGCGCTAGATTTTGGGATCCTCCTGCAGAGTTGAGAGGAAATCAATTTCTTGCTCCAACAACGTGGTACAATATTTCACTGCACTTCCAATTTCTTCCAATCCTGCTGCAATAGTGTTTGCACACTATTCTCAGACCTCTAGGGGAGTGGAAGGCTGCGCCTCTAACCACAGCTTGGTGATTTGAAGATTCAGCTCCAATTAAACCTTGGTTGTTTCTTCTCTAGCCTCGTGGACTTTGGTTTCCAACCTGTGAATCCACACCTCTATTGGTAGATCTATTAGGATGGCTAGCTCTGGGACATGTAAGCAAGCGTCATCTACCACTTGCACCAACTATTGGTTTTTGTGACACCAATTCGTCGTGCTACAAATTGCATTGTTCCATGTTGATCTTTTGTTCACTGAGAACTTGGATTGCGTGGCTGTCCCTAGCACGCAGCTCTGTCGTTATTCCATCTTGCAGCAGATGCAGTGTCTCTCACGGAAGGGCAACCAAATTAAGGTCAAGGCCTTTGATCGTGTTTACCGCAAATTTTTCGGTCTCATTTGCTACTACTAGGGAGCCTTCTAGTAACACTATTGTGTTTTCCATCCATGTGCACAACATCTACCCCACTTGCCAAGGATCCTACTGCAAGGTGGGCCGAAAGGGTACCCACCTGAGGGGGCCACACTTGTAACTCCTGTAGCTATGCCCTGAGGGCCCCTAACATAGTCTGGTGCTCCTACATAAAATCTTGAAGGGCCTCATTAGTGACATCATGAACCATCTCGCCGATGTCATGGAGGTCACCTGCGGTTAAGGTGATCATGTCAATGGCCAACTTCCAGGCCTTGACCTTCTTCCTTGGTCCTGTTCTCTCTACCATGTGTGGGCACTTCAATTGTGTGGACGTGGTCCCTGGGTCCATGCTCCCTCCTGCTATTTATGCTTCCTTTGCCTCTTGCCCCTGTGAGGAAATTGCTTGGTCATCATCTGCCTTCGTTGTTGCTTCCTCTGCCACCTGTGCTGCTGTTGCTGCTTCTGCAGCCTTTTCCTATTTTGTGGATTTTTGTGTCACTTCCCACATTGCCCTTTCCTTAGCTGTTGATATTTCCTTCCACATTTTCTCTGTCAATTGTGTGACACAGTGGTTGGCATCATTCTTGTTCCTTTTTGTTACTGCCTTCTCAAGTTTGGCCGGATATCGGGAGTGCCATTTCGAAGGCCATGTCTCTAAGACAGTGAAGATGGCATCGTCAGTGCCTATAAAAGGGAGCTTCATCCACTACTTCGTTGTATCCTTGCGCGCCTTGATGTATACATTATGCATGTCCATTTTTAATTTTCCAAAACTCTGCAGACTGTTGTACACTGTAGGTGACAACCACGACCTCCAATTGATCCACATTCGGATGCTCATTTCCATGAGCACCCAGAAGCTTTTGGTGTCGTGTATCGATTTCGTGTCCTTTGTGGTCTAGAGCAAAGCGTACTTCGCGGCCTTCGGCAATTCTCTATCAATGTTGGGGAATTGACTGTCCTCCAATAGTTCCCCTGCTACGATCATTATGGATAACAACAACCACGCATAGCGGAAGGTTTAACCCTGCTCCTGGGCTTTGCAACAATTCTTCAAAAATTTCTCACTGAGGAATTCAGACCAGTTGAGCTAGACCGCCTTCACACACTACTCGGCCAGTGCAACTATCGGTGCTAGTACCTCATCACCATGACACTTCCTCATAACTTTTTTGGCTAGGAGTTGGGTTGCTACACATACCCCTTTGTCCTTAATGCTGGAGATGGTGTAGACCCTTTTCTTCTTCTCCAACTTGTATTTTCTCTTCATGGCTTCTGCAAGGGCCAAATCACTGCCCTTTCTTTCGGTTATGGTTGTGGGGTCCTTTCCTTCGTAGGGGAGCCGCGAAATGCAATGAATGAGGTCTATTGTAATGGGGATAGGCTCCTCCAGCCATATATATCGATCATGCACAAGGCAGAGTAGCTACCTAATGATGAAAATGGTGATGGGCGTGTGGTGGAAATGCAGTATCCATAGTAAGTGAAGCATTTGGTCTTCCCTTTTCGTGAGGGGACATATGCAGGAAGTTTTGTTGCAGAGCGTATAAGTTGAATGTTCTCCTCCATATCTTCATTGTCTTCTACTGTGATGGTCAGGTCTTGCAGATCTTGTTCTTCCTCATCTATGTCGATCATGAAAGATTTCCTTTTTCTGCCATTGATAGCTTGTTGCGTAGCGGATTCCTCGGGGACACGTGTATAGGGCCCATTGCTTGTTTATCTTTCTTGGGCCTTGGCGATCGCAGTGATTTGGGGATTTCTGCCACAACTTCAGTGCCTTCTAGAACATCCTCCACCGTTGGGGTTTGCGCAACCTCGTCGATGGTTACCTCTTCGATTCCCAAACCATCCTTAGTGGTTGTCATCGTATCTAGGATGTATTTTGTTGCTCCCGAACTTAGGGGCTCAATTATCACTCAGCTCTCAATTCTTAGTGTTCTGCTCAAGTTCTCAATTCTCAAATGACCAAGTGTTGTTCGCTGGCTAGCCCTTTGTGTTTTATAGTGCCTTTTGAATTCAAATTAGACCATTCCCCCCAATTTCAAGCCATTAATGCTTTCTTGGTGGCAGATTTTCCCAATCTTGTCCATAAATTGCGTCTTAAATGCCCACCACCCGCTTGATTTGGCCTCAAATCAAACATCCCATCATGAATAGTGACTCCAACAGTTACTTTCTAGCCAATCCGCATAGCAGCGTAGCCCTTCATGCACCGTCGTGGACCATGAGATGCTCTGCTTCTGCGTGCATCCCTAATATCATGCAACTTCTAGGCAAAATAGTTTATAGTCCCTCACTTCCTTTCAACTGCCTGGAGTGCTAAGACTATCCTTTATGTGGCTAGTCAGGTGGTTGCACCACCCATGTGGGGCTCCATCCCATCCTCCACCATGGTTCGCGGAGAATCCCCACCTTCCTTAGTTGTGGTCGACCTCGCGCACTTTACTACTTGCAACGTGCTACCTTGGTCACTATGTTTGGCGATATGGGGTCCAAGTCAAGGCAGTAGGCTAACTAGTTCATGGTGATAGCTCTCCAACTTGTCAGTATGATCATACGCACCTTGCCTTACCATCCTCAATTTTTTGACAAGAAATGCTTCCTTTATTTCATCTGCCAGCTTCTTGACCTTTGTGTCCATAAAAGCACTTTTCTCCCTTAGCCATACCCGGTATTTTTCAAGTCCATGAAGTCTAATGTTGCCCTATCGAATTTCTTCCTCAAGTCTTATGTGTTCTGTTTCTCGTGGTTGTGTGATTCCTTCATTCTTAGCTTTGTGGACTGTCGTATCTATGGGTGCTGTTATGCATGGAACGCATGCTCCATAGGGATCGCAACCCCTACTTCATACTTCAGCTTCGGAAGTGCTTGCGTGGTCAGGGTTTTGCACATGGTTCTATAGGCCCATAGAACCATTGGTACACACAGGACCCAGTCAATGCGTCTCACATGGTGAACCGTGTTCAACACTTCGCACACCTTTTCAAAGGCTTCCGCATGTATAATATTCGGTGCACTTGGCTATATTATTCTTCATCGTTTGCGCCCTCGTTGTGCCCACTCCTACTTGTTGTTCCTGTTTTCTATTGTGAGGATGGTGTGCATTCATGTAGGTTGCATACCATACATCTGTACCCATCTGGAGAGGTGGGTGCGTAGGTTGTTTTGTCCATCATACCTAGCTTCCATCCATAGTTGAGGCTTTCCAAACTGTATAAGCATCACCGTTCTGCATTTGTGGCAGTTCTCAAAACTGCTTTGATGCGCACCCCACCATCTTGCAGGCGTAGCTCGTAATGCCCATTTCAAAGTGTCAAAACATTGTTATTTTGGCACCTCTCTTTCAAATTTGTTCAGGAATTCATCCACCATTGTCAACCTATCATACATGGGCAGATCCCTTACCTCTATTGTCATGCAATGCAGTGATCTTACCATCATGCTGCAATTGAGCGTATGGTTCTGCCATCATTCTATTTCCTCATTTGAATCCGATGTGCAGGAGATTTCACGCTCCCACAAAATCTTGCCATCCACTGTACGATTTACCCAATCTTGTTCCTAAGCGGTTATCTTGTGGATACAGTCTAGATCGTCATCACACACTGGCTCTGTGTAGCGTGATCCTTCCACAGGGTCTAAAGGTACCACTATGCACAGTGACTTTTTCTCAAAAATCATTTTTTACTTCTTCAGGTTTATCACTCCATTCATATCAGTGGCCGAATCGATTCCCAATAGCATAGGATAGGGGTTGATATCATCGACAATATCTATCACTTTGAAATCTACAAGCATGCTTGCACCTTCAATGTCTACCATTATTCCCTGCAATCTTCCCATTGGTAGGATCTTCTGCTGGTTTGTCATTCACAATTGAATAGGGGACCATTGCAACGCAGGCCTACCCATGTGCCCCCATGTCTTCTTTGGCAGTACATTCATGTCTGATCCTAAATTCACGATCACTTGATCCATTTCATATTCCCTGATTTTCACACTCAATCTCATCTCCCTTCTTGTTTGTGTTGTGTGCTTCCTGAGCTTTCAGACTATGAGCGATTCTCCTGACCCTGCGCACCTACTGATGAGCTCTTGTGATCCTTTCACATCCTTGCTGTCATGTAACAACTTCATGCATGTCTCTAGAAAAGTAGTAAGCATTGACGGGTACATCTCTGGTTCTAGTTTGTCTTTACTACCTGAAGTGGAGGCCTTCGTGAAGCTCTTCTTAGCTTCCGTGAATGTCTCCTTTTCACTCTCCAAATTGAACTCTGGTTCCTTTGTAGGAGCTTTGTAAACCTAAGCACTCTCTTTGGGTTGCTTGTCCTTGTCCTCTCCTATCGTAATATCACTTTAGAGCACGATGTTTACATTCAGGTCCTCTTCGCGTGGCTCATACCTCATCATTTACAGATTCTGAGTTAGGGAAGGTTGGAGTATTCCTTTATCGTGCAACCTCGCTATCAGTGTGGGGTAGTCCTCTGTCTCATGATCAAACTGGGTACAATATAAAAATGATTCCCTCGTCAGATTTGTACAATCTCAGGCATAATGCGCTGGCCCTCCGCTATTTTAACAAATCAACTGTCCATGACCCATTCCTGGTCCCATTCCACCTTGACCTTATCCGCGCCTTTGAAATCAAACGCGCACCATCCTTGTATTTTGATCGAGGGCTCATGTTTCGGTCTGAACTCTGTAGGCAAGAGTCTAATCCATCATTAGTTCATAACTTCTACAGGTGCATTCATCATTGCCTACTGACCTACAAAAATTACAGAACAACTGTTGGGACGCCTACATATACTTTTGTAATAGGTGACAGTTATCTATAGTGTGCTTCCCTCCTATCTGAAAAATCATGCACCATAATGCAGGTGTCTTGCTCGGTCCTACTTGTGCCTCTGGTCTCAATGGCATCGGCCCTCCTCCTGGTATGTAGTTTACGCAGACTGGACAATGGTCCTTGTCATGTCCCTGGCCTTTGCATTTTATGCACCTTACCTCCTCGCGCGCCTCTGGCCGAGTTGTCCTATCTTGTTTCAAACTCTGCATTTCCAGACACAATTTTTTTAGTTGCACATGGATTTGTTGGACTCCCAGACCATGATCTTATGTTGGGGTCTCATGCAGTCTCATTGCAATCTCCAAAGCTTTGGCCTAGGTGGATAACCTCTGCTACGATAGTGCTGTCCTTAGAAGTGACGTTAGTGACACTACAAACCATGTGCGGTGCTTCCCATCTATCAAGTTCATGTTGGCTTCACAAATCATGCCCTTTAGTCTCTAATCCAGTTCCCAGGGGGTCTCGCCTAGAAGCATCCCAATTTCCTTAAACCTGGTAATCGACTGTGTCTTTGATTTTGGCCTGCTAAATTCCCTGTTCAGCGCAACTTGGATATCCGTGACCCCTACATTTGGATTTTTGTTGGAATGCTTAATGTACCATGTCAATTCACGATCCTGCAATGTGCTTACCAGTGTTTCCTTCTTTATATTGTCATCCACGACTCCTTGTGCTTCCCATATGGCTTTTACCACGAACCAAAATTGGTTTGGATCTTCGTTCCCTACTCCTTTGAACACCGACAATTTTATTACGATCACCATATTGAATTGTGGTGGTGGCAGAGGTGGTATGGGTAGAGATGGGGGTGAAGATGGTGAGATTGGTGGTGGTGTAGGTGGAGGTAGTATGCGTGGAATTCGCTGCCTTATCATATTGATCTCACTTCTTGGTGAAACTTTTGTGAGCTCTTCCTCACTTTCTCACCAAGGTGAAATCAAGGGGTTATTCTATATCTCTGTGCTACCTTCATTTCTATAGATCCTCCCACTCCGCGTAGCCCTAGACATCAATTTATTTGCATAACCAGATTTTCACACAATAGCATTTTAATCCAAGTGTTCAAAGATTTAATGTACTTACCTTGCAGTCCTTTGAGGAAGCATCGCTCCACCTCGCTATATCTAACTGAAGTATCTACTACAAACTCGGTGATAAACCCTCTTATAATTCAATCGAGCCAATGGTCCACAGTGCCCACAATCTTATCGTTCAATGCTTCTAGTATGCGCACCAACTCTGGAGTCAACACAATTGGTTTGTCGAGCATACTCCTTCCTTGAATGTTTGATAGCTTCGCGATCCACTCATACAAGTCAGAGGGGAAGGATGCAAGGAAAACATCATGGATTTCTATATATACGTAGTGCTCTAACCATTGTTCCTTCAATAATCACAGATTCCTGTTTTCCTGTGTCGCGAACTTGTGAATTTTTCTGTCCAACAACCCTTTAATTTATTTATTTGTCAGATTCCAGTGACACAACATTAGACATCTCTTATGCAGATCCCAATACTGGCAATGGAACCATTTTTTGGCTTGTTGGGGCCTAACCCAGGTTCAGAGGTGATTTAGCCAAACAAATCTCGATACTACTGGCACTTTCGACAATAGCCTGCAGAGAGCGAACTGAGGTCTCACCCGAAGTAGTATGGGAGGTTGCTAGAACGAGGTTTCGACACCTTGGAGATGTCTAATGAGTTCAAATGGTCCGCTATTCAACCCTACGCACACGTCACTAAGCGCACTTACCCGTTCCTTGCAGCCTGAGATGTTGCCGTCGCGCAACCCTACTCGAGGCCCAAATGTTGTTATTACCCATGTCCTTACTAATATTCCACCGTTAATTGATTAACTTAGCTTACTTGCATGTGTAAATTATACTTAGCAATATAAATCATTCACACAAGTGCATGCAGTAAATAAACAAGATATTTGCAATTGATATCAAACATGTAATAACTCAAGAACAAATACAGAGAATTTGGATAAAACTTCTTTTATTATTCTCTTCTTCGGTTACAAACTTGACTCCACCCTGTGCACTTAACTGCAGGGGTCATTGCACTTAGCTGCGGATAGCTAGGCCTCTGCGCACTCATATACAAAGCCTTATCCTACTCTACGACCCAAAGACACACTTAGATACTTACTACTCAATCCCTTGGACTTTTTCAAATTCCATCCTTCGTTCTAACTTACTCCCTTTTACACTTAGAGCCTCGCTCTATTTATACAATCCCATGGTCTGCGGACCATGGGTAGGCCAACATTACATTACAAACTAGGGCAGACAACCCTATGATTCTAACATACTTCCGTGCCCGCACTTCATGGGGATTTACAACATTATTCAGTCAAAAGATGGGCTTTGAGCCCCAAAACATGCTTCGGGGGTGATTCCATGCCCAACAGGGGTACGGACAACCTAACACCATTTTTAACAAATATATAACATATTACTGGGGTGGCAGGGTTTGACTGCCTGTCATCCCAATGAAACTTGGATTTTTAATATGTGGATCTACGATGGGGGTGGCAACACGCCATCCCTATTTTGTAATAATTTTTGGTTTTTATAACCAAACATTTTTTTTTTGATCAGAAATAAGGGTTATTGGACTCTGTAACCATTCGGAAAATTCACTTGTTCCTATGGAACGGATTCCGTCAGCCGGGTCCTAACAAATTTGTTTCCTCCTTAAGCCTACCACTTGTCCAACTTGACCAAAAGTTTGACTAGCCATAACTGATGAGCCTCATAAATGGGTAGTTATACCGGCTCATTTTACCTCCTAACCTAGTAAAATCAACCATTCTCTTAGCTTATTGTATGATTTTCTAATTATATTTATGCTTATAGAGTGAGTTGAGTTAGTTATGATGTCATGTGGTCTAATATGTGTTTAATGAAGATTATTGATGATTTTTGTGGTCAATTTCAAGGATCCAGTGGACAAACGACAACAATAACGCAAAGTTGACAAAGGAGAGGAATTATAGGAGGGAGTCCCCCTCATTTATTACTCCTCACTTCAAAATTCCCTTCATTTAGCTCAGAGTACAAGCAACCAAGTCATGCATTAGTAGGCAACTCAGAAAAGTGGAGGATAACTGATGTTTATCTCGAGTTTTGGAAACCAAGCCTCCCTGATTTTGAGGAAGCTGTTGGTAGCTTCATTTGTATAAGTAGAGAGGCCTAGGGACTCACTAGGGGTTTGGTCGAATTGTTGTTGGATTTTTGTTGTAGCATTGCTTATGTAAACTCTGGTTAACTTCGAGCTTATTATCTTGATAGTTCATGTAATCTTGTTATTTTTTTAGAATAAAGATGGAATCCTTTTTGAGATAGCACTGAGTTACCTCAGAGGGTTGAAGCTCTTGGGTTAGGGCTTGATCCAAGAATCCAAGCTCCTCTTTACTTGTATTTGTATGTTTCATTTCAATTTGTAGAATAGGTTGATGTTAGATGCATTTCTTTTATGGTTAAGAATAGGTTCTTTTTATGATTCAGTAGTTTGCTTCCATTTGTGTTTTCAATAGCAGGATAAGCAGTGATAAAGAAAAGATCCAAAAAGATAGCATCAGTGCCTTGGCCTCTCTTCCTCCCTTTGGGACATTGATTTGAGGCAAAGAGCCCTATTGCTGCCCCAAAAACATAGATTTTCCTCCTTCATAGGACTTCTAGCATTTGCAACTTCCTAGTTGGTTCATAGTCTGGTTTTCTTTGCTTCAGAACTTCCTCATCATGCTCATTTCCTTATTTTCAACAGTCTTCTTTCATGCTTTTCTTTCATGCAATGTTATCAGCATTTCCTTTCATAGATCATAGTTTACTTGGATGCAAAAACTCTATTTTTTTAGATGCACTTATTCCCTTCTTAATCTCATTGGTTGATTGTTAGTTGTTTATGCAGCAGATATATTCTAGTAGTAATCTAGCCTATCATCCATTCCATCCACCATATGATCCATGCCCTATAGGTCACCCAAGTGTTATCGGGAAATCTAGTGTCCACTCAGAGTTGCTAATCCCACTAAGACTGGTAGCTATCTTAGAAACAAACAAACTAAAACTACTTTCGCTTTCCTTTATGAGAAGTAGATAAGAGGGGAACAAAGGACACTGACCTCAGTCTTGCACTTGGTTCCTCTCCCTTTTGATAGATCTTTTCCACTCCTCCTTCGTCTACCTAGCTTCAAAGAGCACCTGTAAAGTCAAAGCAACATAATACTATCGAAGAACAATGATCTACAACCATAAGAAATATAGGACCAAATATATATTGACCACACAAATGCATATAACATCAAACATACAAGAATGTGGAGGAAAACTTGAATAGCTTTATTAATATCAAGAATAGAAAAGAGGATTAAAACCAATTGTTCTAACCTAGCGTCATCCTCCCAGCATGAAAGCCTTCTTCACCTCATGAAAAGCTTAGATCACCCAACACTATGATTTTCACCAAGAAACCAACAACACTTCCTTACAAAATACAAGATTACAGCCTCTAGATCTCTGTGATGAGGGATCCATATATAGATGTTTACAGGGGGTTGAGTCAGCTGCTGGGTTTTTGATTAGTGTCCTCTCTCTAATAGTTCTTAGTTCCACTTGGAGATTCATGATCTCTTACTCATCCCTGGGCGAATTCAGAGAGGCAAGTGTCATAGGAGAAGTTTCTGGAAGATTCCATGATCCTCCACCTTGCAAACTATCTCTGCCATTTGTCCACTCTCACTCGTCGTACCCTACAGAAGGGATTTCCAATATGCATCACCCCTTTTACACTAAGCAGGTGAGATGCATCACACCCTTAGCACTGAGCAACCTGTGTGGTCCGATTTTGAATAGTTTTGAGTAGTTTTTCATGGAGAGCTTCTGGGAGATGATGTAATCAGCTAACCTTGTTCCTTTAGGGTGTGAAGCAACAATTTCAGGGACTTAGAAGCCCTTAGTTTATGGACATGTATGATTGGGGTTGCAGTGCCCAAAAATTTCTATAACATCAAGTCTCCCCTCAATTCTGCCTTAGTTTCCTGCATTTTCCATAGACTTTCCTCCCTCTCCTTGAGCAAATCCAATCATCTTTCTCTCTCCTAATTATTCTTGGTAGACCATAGGTGCCCTAAAACTTCATAACAATCTTTTTCCACCTTTTCGACCCACTCTCACACCTTCAAAATAGTGGAAACTTCTCTCGACCTCCTCCTGTAGGCCTCTTGTAGAACACTGTTTTGCCTCCGGTAGATTTCCTATGTCCTCCTGTAGATTTTCTTGTAGGCTTTATTTTGAAGGCCAAGTTTTTTGTCCTAGATGTACAAGGAAGCATCCTAAGAACGAGTGTCCATTGCACTCAGTGGAGGTATGTTTCATTTGTGAGGAAGACCACCCCACAAACCAGTGCCCAACCTTACCTAGATTTAAGGCCATGTACCAAGGGACTGAGGCAACCACTGCACCACTCTACTTCCTCAACCAAAGGAAGCCTCATGGATCCAGATCTTACCAACAGGGGATGCAAGGGACATCCCAAGCTTATTACAGCCCCAACCAATCCACTCATATACCTTCTTGGGGGCCCCCCACCCATCCTCCATGGTTTGCACCTCCTCCATGATCTTATCCATTTCAATACCATACTCAACTTGCTGCTCATTCATTTCACTCACATGTCCAACCGCAACCTCAGTGGAATGCACCTCAACTGGGGTGGAGGCCCCAATACAACTCTCCTCCTGCCATTCTACCTCCACCACCTATTATCCGGGAATAGTATCCACTCGGATGCTGCTATTCCCACTAAGATGGGTGGCTATCTTAGAAACAAACAATCAAAGTCTATTGTTGTTTCCTTTTATGAAAATAGACAAGAGGAGAACCAATAAGACCAACTTGAGTCTTGCGTTTGATTTCCTCTCCTTCTTGATAGAGTTTCGCCACTTCTTCTTTGTCTACCCAGCTTCAAAAGAACCCGTGGAATCACAACAACATACTACTATCCAAGAAACAAGGATCTAAAGTCATAAATAATAGAGGATCAGATGTGTATTAACCATATACATGCATATATAAACAAGTACAAACGAATATGGAAGGAAACAAGAATAACTTTATTCAGATGAAAAGTAGCAAGAGGAGTACAACCATGTGCTCTAACCCAGCATCATCCTCCAGCTAAAAAGCCCTTCTTCACCTCAAGAAAAGCTTAGATCACCCAACACTGTGAATGTACACTAGAAAACCAACATCACTTCTCTATAAGATACAAAATTCTAGCCTCTGGATCTCTATGATGAGGGATCCATATATAGATGATTACAAAGAGGTGATTCATCTTATGGGATCTTGATTAGTGTCTTCTCTCTGATAGTTCCTGCTTACACTTGGAGAATGATGATCTCTTACTCATCCCTGGTCGAAAATAGAGAGGCAAGTGTCAGAGGGGAAGCTTCTGGAAGATTCCATGATCTTCCACCTCGCCTTTTTGTCCCTGCCATTTGTCCATTCCCGACCATCACACCCTACAGAGGAGCAAATCAGTATGCATCGCACCTTGTACACTGGGAAGGTGATATGCATCACACCCTCTGCATTGAGCTTTTAGTATGGTCCAGTTTTGACCATTTATGAGCATTTTTTAGTGGAGAACTTCTGGGAGATGATGTAATCAGTTGACCTTGTTCCTTTAGGCAGTGAATCAACACTTTTAGGGACTTATGAGCCCTCAGTTTATGGACATTTATGATTGGGATTGAAGTTCCCAAAAATGTCTATAACAATGGTTTCTTGGAATGAAGAAGTTCTTTGAGCCGCATGGATACACAAATAATATGAAGGCCAAAATAACTATTTTAAGTCTCAAGGGAAAGGAAAATATTTCGTGGAAAGATGTGAAGTATGTTAGAGGCATCAAGACAAAGGAGTTGAATTGGACTGAATTCATGATACTTTTTAGAAATAAGTACTTTTTAGAGAGATACTCGAATGGTAAGGCTAAGGAGTTCTATGAATTGAAGATGGGATATATGATGAACAAAGACTATATGATTAAGTTCATGGAGTTTTTGAGGTATGCGCCCTACCTTAAGGATGAGAATAAAAAATTTCAAAGGCTCATTAGTGGACTGCCTATATCATTTAAGGATCATATTGAGTGTTATGTGCTTTGATTGCCAGAGGAAGTCAATGAGAAGTTGAAACATTGTTTTGAGCAATTGGTGAGCACCATTATTGCATAAATAATGTTGCAACTCCTAGGCTACCTTCTTTACTCTTATCAACCTTGTAGTTCATAACAAACTTGGAAGTGACAGTGTTGTATGCACAAGTACTAGTTCTTACTCCAGGTTGTCACTTGGTCAGCTGGCACAAGATCACTAGGAACTCAAGCCAAATTCTATGGATTCTAGAAGAAGCTCTATATCTGATGAAAGGCAAGAAAGATAGATGCTATTCTAATTGCAGAAAGGAGAAATACTGAAATGTAAAGCAAACCAAGTAAATCCTACTTAACCAACTAATCCTAATTTTGCAGAAAGCACTATGAAAACCATGAAAATAATTCCATCTATCTACTCAAAGAAGTAAACAACATGTAACTAAGCTATTTCTGGAAGTAAATGGGCAATAAACATCTTTTTTATTTTTATGTATTTTATGTGAATTTGACATGTATGTGATTTATTGTTTGTGAATGTGGTAGCGAATAGGTGGTGTTGAAAGATGGTTTTGGGTCTTGAGAGGATCTAGGATGGTGTGGTTGGGTCCTAGGAGGTCTCAAGTGGCCTTCTGGAGGCTTTTCCCACACTCGGCCTTCAAAAGAAAGCCCACAGGAAAATCTACAAGGGGGCACAGGAAATCTACAGGAGGAAAAACAACGTTTTACAGGAGGCCTATAACAGGAGGCCGAGAGCAGTTTTGGCAGTTTTGAGGGTGTGAGAGTGGGTGAAAAAGGTGGATGAATGTTCGAATGAGGTGTTAGGGAAACTAGGGTCTACCAAGAATCATTAGGAGAGAGAAAGATGATTGGATTTGCTCAAGGAGAGAGGAAGAAGTTCTATGGAAAATGTAGGAAACTAAGGCAGAATTGAGGGGAGAATTGAGCGACCTATAGGGCATGGATCAGATGGAGGATGGGATGCATGATAAGCTGACCTAATATTAGAAGATATCTACTGCATAGAAAACTAACAATCAACCAATGAGATGAAAAAAGAAATGAAATAAGTGCATCTAGAAAAACAAAGTTTTGCATCAAACTAATCTAAACTGTGATCTATGAAAGGAAATGTTGATAACTGTTGTAAGAAAGGAAAGCATGGAAGATTACTATGGTAAATAAATAAGTGAGCATGATGAATGAGTTCTGAAGCAAATAAAACTAGACTATTAACCAACTAAAAAGATGTAAACACTAGAAGTCCTATGAATGAGGAAAATCAGTGTTTTTGGGGCAGCAAGAGGGTCTTTGCCTCAGATCATGGTCCCAAAGGGAGGAAGACAGGCCAAGGGACTATTTCTAGCCTTTTGAATATTTTCTTTACCACTACTAAACCTACTATAGAAAGCACAAATGGAAGAAAACTACTGAATCATCAAAAGCAACATATTCTTAACCATGAAAGAAATACATCTAACAACAACCTAATCTACAACTGAAATAAAACATACAAATACAAGTAAAGAGGAGCTTGACTGCTTGTATTGGGACCTAACCCAAGAGCTTCAGCCCTCTGAGTAACTTAGTGCTAGCTCAACAAGGATTCCATCTTTATTTCCAAAACAATAACAAGATTACATGAAACTGTCACAAAATAATAAGCTCGAAGTTGAGCAGAGTTTACATAAGGAAAGGTACAACAAAAATCCAACCAAAATCCCCCCTAGTGAGGCCCTAGGCCTCTCTACTTATACAAATGAAGCTACCAACAACTTCCTTAAAATTAGGGAGGCTTGGCTCCCAAAACTTGAGATAGTCATCAGTCATCCTCCACTTGCTCGACTGCTAGCTAATGCATGACATGGCTGCTTGTACACCGAGCTGAATGAAGGGGAATTCGAAGTGAGGAGTAATAAATGAGGGGGGCTCCATCCTATAATTCCTCTCCTTTGTCCACTGGATCCTGGACTTTGACCAGAAAATTCATCAATAATCTGTGTTAAACACATATTAGACCACATGGCA
The DNA here is from genome assembly GCA_000404065.3 of Pinus taeda. Classification (NCBI taxonomy): domain Eukaryota; kingdom Viridiplantae; phylum Streptophyta; class Pinopsida; order Pinales; family Pinaceae; genus Pinus; species Pinus taeda. The sequence continues at coordinate 94,060 of APFE031180173.1, forward strand.
TCATAACTAACTCAACTCACTCTATAAGCATAAATATAATTAGAAAATCATACAATAAGCTAAGAGAATAGTTGATTTAACTATTTTAGGAGGTAAAATGAACCCATATAATTACCCATTTATGAGGCTCATCATCACCCCCTACTGAAAGTGTTGCTCATCCTTTGAGCAACTTAGTCCATCTCCTCATCTTTTATGGCCCTGGTGGCCTCCCTAGCATCCCATGCTTTTGATGTGGTTTCCTCTTCCTTGTCATAGAATCCTGCCTACGTGTCTATTTCTTCCCACTGTGCCTGCTCTTCTTCTTCTCTTCTGCCTTCCAGCATGCCTAGCAGCAGCGAGGGAATCAATTTGAGGCCAATCCAATTGACCTTCAGTCTCTGCATGGAGTGCTTATACATTGGCACTCTCCTTATTGCCTCCTTCATCCTCATTGGGGAATGATATTCCCTGATCTGCAGACTGTGTGGGAAGGTGTTCCATCTCCTCATACATGCATGCACACAGTCATCCCCAAGTAACCTTTCCATATCCTCGAAATGTGCAATGGCTTGTGCCTGATCACTTATATATCTAGGGGAAATTTGAGGATTATAGGGAAGCAGGTTATGTGTACTAATGAGTACCATGGGGTCTGATGGCTCAGCTTTGATCATTAATGGCTCATTCTTCTCCTTTATCATCAACCTTCTTATTTCTGCTGCCCTTAACTCTTGATGGTTCATCCATGAGGCCATCGCCATTAGTTGCAGGTCCCCTAACCTGGCATTGGGGTCCCACACATTCATGTCTGTGAGGGCCATGTTATGCAGGTAGATTTCTTCCACCTTTGCCTTATCTGCTCATGTGCTTTGGTCACACAGGTCCATAAACTTCCTGTAATCTTGCAAAGTTATTGTGCCTCTTTGTGCCAAAGTCTTTATCTTAAATTGCAAGCATTGGTCCTTGAGATATAGGCCAAAGGAGTTTGTTGGAATCCTACATTGCAATGCCTCCATGGACCAGCTAGCCATGCATACCAGTTGGGTCTCTTTCTCTGGCAGATGGCTTCTTAGCAATTCATTTTCTGTTTCAAGTTGGCTTCTTGTAGTTGCTTCTCTATGTTTGATAGCACTCAAATCTCTACCCATTTCACTGAGTTTTCTCTCCATATCGCCAATATCCTCAACTCCCTTGGATTTGGCTATTTGCATCCACCTGTGTGTTCTTATTCTCTCTTTCTCTAATTCAAAGAATAGTGGAATTGCAATTTTTTGTGGAATTATTCTCCCCCCTCAAGAAGATTTTAGTAGGAGCCAAGACTGGGCTGGGGATCAAGTTACTATAGCTCTATATCTTCCTCCTTTCCCTGCGGCTATCCTTCTACCCTTTTCTCAAGCTTTTGGGTCTCCTGTAGTTTTGACAGGGTCTCCTGTAGAACTGTTTGTGCCTCCTGTATGAATGTTTTTGTGTCTTGTAGTTCTACTTTTTCTTTCCATGTGGGGGATATAGGAGTCCCCATTTCATATGTGATAGGTGCCTTGGAAGGGGATTCTTTTCCTTGGGTAGAGGGTGAATCTTCAATAATAATTGGCACATTTGAAGAAGGCTGGGGTTTCCTTGTTTTGATTCTTGCGCTCTTCCTGGCCCTAAAAAACATTGATGTTTTCCTCTTCCTCTTCTATTTCGGCTTAATTGGTGTGCTGAGGGAAGCGAGAGAAGCTGTTGCCTCTCTTTCTAGAGTCTCAGGGGACACTTCTGTGTTTTCTGCCCCTTTTTCTCCTTCTATTTCTTTCTCTATCTCTGTTTGCTCTGTTTCTCCCTGCTATGTTTCTTCAGCTTTCTCCTCCTCTATATTAGTTTCTTCATCCTTCCCTTCTTGTACTTCTAAATCACCATTTGCTTCACCTTCTCACCCTTGCTACTCTTCCTCATCACTACCAGTAGGACTAATATCATAGGTCAGTGTGTTTATGTCATCTTTAGCTGTCATGTTTCAGAATATTTCCCATGCTATAAGGAGTGTAAATGTATGGGGGGCTTCTTCCACTAAAATTTTGATTAACCCATGGTGAGATAGCTACTCTAGATTTCCTGCTTTTACTTTAGTACTGGAGTCAATGAGGGATTGCAGGAGGAAGTAGGGGATGCTGAGGTTTTGAGGGGCTGGAGTGTCCATGCCATACCTTAATTCATGGAGGATCCTAAAGTGGTAACCATAGACAATGTTGTACCTCCCCTCATAGGAAATATACTTGATTATTTGGTAGCTAACCTCATCCCAAGGATATGGTATGCTAGCCCTTCTTATTCCATCTTTATCTTCTACAGGGGTTTCATTGTTTTGGAAGACGTTTTTCTTAGTATCTTGGCCAATTGGTTTCTCATCCTGACTCCAAAGCAATCCAAGAGGAAGGGTAGTGACCCTAATGATAAATTCAGGGGTTATCTCCATGGAAAGGCCTCTAAAGGTGACAGTGGCATGTGTTATGGTGTGAGGGACCAAAGAGTGGGAAAATTCTTAAGCAATTTCCTCATCAAACCCTGGGAATTTCTCAAAAAGGTTCATCGAATTTTCTCTTGTGGATATGTCCACTACTTGGGGATGTGCATGGAGCCTGGAGGAGTTGGTGGGATCCTTCCTCATAAAATATCTTTTCATTTTTTTTATTCTTCTTTGGAAACCAAGTGTGGAGAAGGAGACAACAATTTTTGAAGAAAAACAGAGAGACTGTGTTTTTTTAAGAAATAAGTAGAAATTCTTTTATGTATTTCCTCCACCTAAAGGCTTTATTTCCTCCTCAAAATTAAACCACTGCTTGCATATTTTGATACCTAATGGGGTTATCCATAGAAACTACCTCCTCAGCCTGAGAATTGTGATAAAACCTGCGTTTTCTCCCTTCAAAACAACTCACTGGCCCTCCTACAGAAGACTTTTGTCCCTCCTGTAGAATTCCTATAGGTTCTCCTGTAGAGCATGTAAGTGCTCCTGTAGAAAACACCAAGAGTAGGAATATGGGAGAGACCAATGGAGAATGATGGTTATGAGGCTGTGGGGGCATAAGGAGATTGCAGGAGCGGAGTTTCGAGGAGAAAATGAAGTAAAAGGTGGTGAGAGTGCTCGGGGAGGAGTACTTATTGCTTTTTATGGATATTTCTAGTGATGGAGGGTGAGCTGGAAAAATGTACGTTGGCCATATTCAGACTAATGGTCCCAACCTACCTTATCATCGTGGCCCTCTCCTCATAATAATCCCTCATGATTGCATAAGAGTTCATACTTCCTTCACTACCTGTCCTTGACATCTTTCTTGAGTTGACTGTGCGCATGTGTGGGTGACATCTTCGGATGAGTGGATTCAACTAGATGAAGCTGGCCAAGTTAACTAGCCACCTTTCCCTTGTTCAACCTCAACCATCTTGTTGCTGTTGCATGACTTTTAATTACACAAATGCAAACAGAGGAGCATGTTAGTTACTTACCTAAGATCTGAATGCAATTGTTGTGAGGTGTTGTGGCTCTCTCTCTCTCTGCTGCATGCCTTTGTTTCTTTTGATGCATGCTATCTGCTTGCTAATGTGTGGCTGTGCTTTGTGTAAGTTCCTCTCTAGCCGGATCTAATCTTCCGGTGTCTTCTTCAACCATCATATTTTCACCCTCTTGTTATTGATGCTGGATTTTAATGGGATCAGTTGCTACAGGAATTCTTATAGGAGCTACTGTAGCTGCTTCTCCCTTTGAAACTTCAGCTTATTTCTATGCTTGGAGCTGTAAGGATGATGCCAAAGATGTAGATAGAGATGGATAGGTAATAGGCAGGCTTCAGGTGAGGTGGACGGTGTTATTTCCTTTCTTATTTTTATTTTTATTTTTTTTCCTAAAAAAACTGTTTTTTCTGTGTTTTTCTTGGGTAGGAAGAAGAATGATGCTTGGGATGTGATGCAGGATTGGAAATGATGGCAAGGAGGTTTGAAGACTACAAGAGGATCTATAGATCTTTTATGAAGCTTCCTTGTCCCTCAAACTTCCTTTTATATCCATTTCTAGCTCTCTGTAATTCCTACAGGAGCCTCCTGTAGAAAACCCAAAGGCACCTGTAGAAAACACAATTTTTGATAAAAAGGGATAATGAGGTGAAAATAATGCCAAGAATGATGGAGAAAGGCGTGGGAAGGTAGGATAGGTGCTGGTGTTGGTTTCAGGGCTCCCTTGACACCTTCTACTACTTCCTGTAGTCCTCCTACAAACCTGGAATGCAACTGGAAATTCAATTTTCTTTTTCTCTCTTTTTTTTCTTTTTTTGAAAACAACTAGGGTGCCTCAGGGAGCTTTTCACCGTACTTTCCTGCCCTAGGCACCTCCAAGGGATTTTTTCACCCAGGGGTCTTATTTTTCTCTTCTTCTTTTTTTTGACATCACTTAACCACCTCAGAAGAGGTTTTCAACCCAATGGAGGGACTCAAGCGCCTCATGGAGGTTATCACTTGAGTCCTTACTTTTTTATTTTTTGTTTTTCTTCAATGAGTGAATGAAGTGGAGGCTAAGACATCCTCCACTACCATCACTGTATTATTCAGATCTTTAGTGAACTCTCACTTGGAGAGGGATATCTTGTAGACTTTCAACTGATCTTCATTGAAAAGCATGGCGATGGCTTCATCATTAATGGTTCTGATCAAAACTGAACCATTGTCATTGCATTTATCCACAATGTAGGGTCCCAGCCATCTTTTCCTTAGCTTGCCCTTGAAATATTTGTATCTTGAATCATAGAGTAATGCCCAATCTCCCTCTTGGAATTGCTTCTCCTTGATGTTTTTTTCATGCTATATATTTCTCTGAAGCTGAACCACCTCTGTATGGAGAAGGGACTGTATCCTGTGTTCATCCAATCCATTGAGTTGAAGTAATCTTTCTTTCTATTCATGGCTGAGGTCTAGGTCTAGTTGAGCTGCCATCCTTAGGGTATTGAATTCAAATTCTATTGACAACAAAGCCTTCCTCCCATAGACCAGCTCATAGGGTGTGAACCTTGTAGTGGTATTCCATGTTGTGTTGTAGGCCCAAGTGGCCTCAATTAGTCTGTCTACCCAGTCTTTTCTACTACTGCTCACTAGCTTTGTTAGGATCCCTTCCAATTCTCTATTAGTAACCTTTGCCTACCCATTGGCTTGTGGATGGTAAGGGTTTGAAGTCATGTGCTTAATTCTATGATGTGTGAGTAGGTCTTTAATCAGATTGGAAGTAAACTAACTACCTTGATCTGTGACCAATTCTCTTGGATACCCAAACTTGTAGAATAGGTTCTCTCTAAAAATTCAGCTACTTGTTCCTATGTCGTTACTTTGACTGCTTTTGTCTCTGCCCACTTTGGTAGGTATCAGTGCACACAATGATGTATTGCTTCCGCTTTGAAGGAGGGACAATAGGCCCCATAAATTCCATGCCTCACTTCTCAAATGGCTCAAAGGTCACTTGAGGTTGCATGGGAATCTCATCCTTTGGAGTAGGTTTCCCCATCCCCTGACACTAATCACACTTGCTGGTATATCTCCTCACATCCTGATGAAGAGTGGGCCAGTAGTAGCCTACTTGTAGTATCTTGAAGGTTGTTCTTTTTGTTGCAAAATGACCTCCACAAGGCCCATCATGGCAGGTTAGGAGGATATCAAAGACTTCCTCCTCCTTGAGAAATCTTCTCAAGATCTAATCTGGGCAAGTTTGAAGAGATTACCCTAATCCACGTGAAAGGGGTGCTTTTCCTCACTATCTTGCTCTTCTCTTTTGAGGACATATGTGATGGAAACTGTGATGAAACCAAGTAGTTTGCTATATCAACAAACCATGGAGAGAGTACTGAGATAACAAACAGGTGTTGAATTGGAATTTGGTCATCCACCATTCCTTCTTCACCTACAGGCAAATTTACTCTAGACAAAAAGTCAACAACAACATTTTCATTACCAGGCTTATCAATAATGGTCAAATCAAACTGTTGTAGTAAAAGAAACCATCTAATAATGAGAGAATTCACATATGGTTTGTTCATTAAATATCTAATTGTAGCATGATCAGTGTGCACAAAAATTTGATAGCCTATGATATAATGTTTGAATTTGTTTAAGGAATGCACAACAGCTAGGAGTTCCTTCTCAGTCACCATATAGTTTAACTCTGCCTTTGACAAGTTTTTTCTTACAAAGTACATGGCATAAGGTAAATTCTCATAAATTTGTCCCAAGGCTGCTCCTATTACTTTTCTCGAGGCATCTATGTGAATGTGGAAAGGTAGGGCCCAGTTTGGGCTTCTCATAATTGGGGCAGTCACGAGCTTGCTCTTCAAGGTATCTAGGGCTTCTTAACAGTTTTTCGACGATATAAACTCGACATCTTTTCCTAAAAGGCCAAACAAAGGAGGGGCTAGCTTGCTGAAATCTTTATTGAATCTCTGGAAATACCCTGTTAAGCCTAGGAAACTTCTGACATCTCTCACCTTTTGAGGAGGTGGGACCCTTTGGATGATGGCAATTTTGTTGGGGTCCACCTGTAGTCCTTGTTGAGATATTGCATGACCTAGCACAGTCCCTTCAGTGATAAACAATTCACATTTTTCTAGACTGAGGGAAAGGTTCATCTCAATACATTTGTCTAGAACTTTTCCTAGATTAGATAAGGCTTCCTTAAAGTCAGAGCCATAAGGAGTAAATTCATCCATGTATATCTCTACTGCATCATGAACTAATTAAGAAAATATACTTAGTACCGCTCTTTGGAAAGTGGTCAGAGTGTTACACAAACCAAAAGGAAGGACCTGGTATGAAAAGGTACCCCAAGGAAAAGTGAAAGTGGTCTTACCTTGGTCTTCCAGGCTGATCTGAATCTGATTGTACCCGCTAAACCCATCTAGGAAAGAGAAAAACTTTTTCCCTACCAAACCGTCTAACACTTGATCTATGAAAGGTAAAGGAAAATGGTCCTTTTTAGTGGCTTTGTTCAATTCCTGATAGTCGACATATATTCTCCACTTACCTTTTTTATTTGGCACTAGCACCAAAGGAGAGACCCATTCATTGTCAGAGATGGGATAGATGAATCCTGCATCAAGTAATTTTTGTAGTTCTTCCTTAACAATATCTTTAAGTGCTAGATTCATCCTCCTTTGAGGCTACTTGCCTAGTTTGCAATCCTCCTTGATGTATATATGATGAGTACATACTGAAGGGAGCACTCCCTTCATCTCCTTATATCTCCAGGCAAAGGCATCTAGGTGTTTTGCCAACAAGCTACACAGTTCCTTCTCCTGGGAAGTGGATAGGGATGGATTGATCTTCAAGGTTCTTTCTGGGCTGAACTCTATATTATTAACATGGAGAGGAGTAGATTTGGCCACATAGAGATAAGTTGAGGGGTTGTTTTGGGTTTCTCTTAATATGTCCACTAATGGTGATACAGTGGGAGGTGGATTCTGAATCAGATTTTCAACCATATCATCCTCATCTGGTGGTTTTCCCCCCATGGTGATTTCTAATGCACAAAGTCGTGAAGAATAGACTTCATCCTCATCTTCCTCCTCCAACCAGAGAGGTAAAATCATGCTCTATCAAGGGTTGGGTAGGAGGATATAGGATTAACTGCTTAGACATATGCTCGTTCTTTATGGTCATGTTCCCAGCTCGACAACTGATGTAGGCATCGACCGTAGCCAACTAGGGTCTTCCCAAAATGAGAGGATACCTAGTGAGCTTTGCCTTTGGCTGGAGAACTAAGAAATCAGCAGGGTATTCCCAAGAATCAATGGATAATATCACATCTTCCACAATCCCTTCAGAGGTCATGGTGGAGAGGTTTGTAAGCTGTAGCACAGTCATGGTCTTCCTCAAGGAGCCCTGGAAGTTGAGTTTGAGCATTGTGTCCTTTGCCATCACATTAATGGTAGCTCCAATATTAATCAAAGTGTGTGGGAACATGGTGACATTAATGTGGACATCAACTACTGGGGTTCTAGGGTCTAGATACTTTGGATAGATTATCGGCCCCAACATCAGGTCGAACAGTTTCCCTATGACATTGATGGTTGGGGCATCTCTCTTGCACCTTCCTAGATGCCGAAAGCACTTCGCTTTGATCAACCTATTGTAGATAGGCACATCTTTTATGGCTTGGAGAAGTGGTATCTTCACACATCAATATTTCAATTTTCCCAGGAGTTCAATTTCTTCTGGGGTAGGCTGGACTGTTGCAGATAGTCTCTTAGGAAAGGGTTGAATTTCTTTAGGTTCACTTTCCTCTTTATCTTCCTCAACATCCCTAGGTGGAGGTTGGCTATCTGGGAGAACTTTCCCAGATGACAAGCTAATTTCCTGAATCTCCACAACATAAGTTCGGCATGATGGTTCCCCACTATACACTTACTGAGCCTGTCTGTTGTTTGGGTATGGATTTGGCTGGGTAGGCATTTGGGGTTGCTTTGGTGGAGCAGGAGGTAACGGTTATGGTTGGGCATGTGGTAGAGGAAAAAGAGTGGGAGGAGAGTTGTATTGGGGCCTCCACCCCTGATGAGATGCATTCCATTGAGGTTGCAACAGAGCATAGGATTGAAATGAATGGGTGGCTGGTTGGCATGATATGGAGATGTGAAGGACCAAGGAGGAGGTGTGGACTAGGAAGGATGAGCAGGGGGGCCACAAGTAGGTATAGAAATGACTTGGCTGGGGTTGTAGTATGCCTGAGATGTCCCTTGCATCCCCTGCTGATATGGTCTAGGTCCATGCGACCTCTAAGGTTTATGTAATAGAGCTGTTCAGTGACTCCCTCAACCCCTTGATATACAGATTTAAGTCTGGGTAAGGAAGGACACTTGTTCATAGGATTATTTTCTTCACAGACTGAAAATACTTCTATAGAGTTCAATGGGAATTCATTCCTAGGATGCCTCCTCATGCACCTAGGGAAAAAAATGGCCAAGGCACTCTTTGGTTCCTCTTGTTTCCTTTTGATATGTAAGGTATCCATTTGCATGGCAAGAGTTTGCAACATCTCACTCTTGAAGTCTTCCATCATGTTTCGAATTTCTCCTTTAATGGATGAGCTAGAGGAAGAGGTATTGGCTATGGGTTGACTCCCCCTACCTTTCTTTCTTGTTGCTCTAGAATGGTTTCTAAAAATAGTCTTTTTGTCCTCATAGGATAGTTGGTAGATGTCTCCCCCAGCCAGTAGATGGAGGTTGTCTAAAAGGTCTTCCCAAATTCCCCTGAGCAGGACCAGCGTCAGAGACTCAGGGTCAAGTGTACACCCGACCCTTTTGTAACTGAGCTGGAACCTCTCTTCATAGTCCTCCAGGGACTCATCACTTCCTATGGTCATTTAGAAAATTTCTTCTTTAGTATCTTTTGACCTACAATAGTCTCAATACTTTTTGTTAAAGGCTTGCTACATCTGAGCCCAGGTTGTGATGCTATTGCCAGGTAATCCCATGAACCAGTGCAAGGCTGCATCCTTGAGAGTAGAAGTGTTGGCCAGATAAATAAATCTTGCGGACAAGACCGATCTCCCAATCTCCCTAGTATTAGAAGATATTCTAGCAACAAACGGACAAACAAAACTATCTTTCTCTAGATATATGTGATTTATAAGTAAACACTACAAAAGTGTTAAGATCCTACCTTAGATCCAATGCCTATTTGTAGTAGTCATCCTTTAATCGTTCAAAAGAGTTACCGTCCAATCATTCGAAAGAGTTACCTTTGAGGACCTGCAATCAGAAACAAGCAAACATTAAATAGCCCCTACATAGCAAATATCATAAATCATGTCTATTATGGTGATCAAGGAATCCATAAAATAAACCATGAATCAACAACTTATTGAGAAAAACAAATTTATTTGTATTAACTTTGAAGTAGAAGAACCTTACAACCTTTTCAGCCTTGATGTTGAACAAGCTCCTCCTGGGGTCCAAAACAAGAATTTCTTTTACTTTGACAAGCCTTGCACTCTTCCAAATGAGATCTTATAGGTATGTCATCTTTCCTCATAAAAATGCAACTAAAGAAGACTAAGTTCCAACAGCATTTCACCTCAAAAATATTTAGCTTCTACCCTCCCAAGTAACTAGCCCAATGCTTCCTTCTATAGTGTAGAGGAGGAGGTTACAGGTCCACCTATGAAGGGATCGAATCCTCCTTCAGAGGGATAAGCCCCTCACATCAAGGGGTTAGCTCCTTAAGGTATGGGATATATGAACCTTAAAAGAGCGAACTTGCCACCTCAATATTCCTTCCAGAAGCTTCTAGAAATGACTGAAAGTGAGCTTTTTCAAAGTATACTCACGCCTTTTAAATTTTACAGGGGTCCACACCTTTAACTCAAAGACAGAGCCATCAGGTGTGTAGGAGACATGACTATTAGGTGCGGGACAATAGGTAATGCAAAGAGAAAGTGTGAAACCAGAGTTTTAAATAATTTTGAGGGATTTTCTCTCATTTTATAGGCTTGATATGAGGAACTGGTATTTCAAACCTGTAGAGGGGGAAAGTATGAGTGGTAATGGACTCACATAGATAGCAGAATGTCAAGGTGACAATTTTTAGTGCAACAGATTGCCCCCTAAAGTGCGAAGTTTGTAATAAATGAAGATAGAGTCTGTCATTTATGAAGAGTGAAGTACTTTATCATTTCAAGGATCATCTTGTGGACACCCCGGTCGAAACCTGTAAAAAAATTCAATGCAATATATATATATATAATATAGATATATATATATAATATATATATATATATATATTCTATATATATATATATATATATATGAATTCATCACTGAGGTAGGAATTCCCATACTTAGATCAAAACTGACTAGAAAACTGACTAAACTATTCTGATACAGGCTTGATTTTGTAATACATCAAGAGTATAGACATATGTAGACACGGTATGGGCGTATCCATTTGTTTGAATAGTCCACTATATACTGAATAACAAAATTCCTCACAGCCTGGATGGTAGAAACTAGATCCAGGGTCTTGATTTCCGCTTCCCGAACTAGTACGATTCTATCCATGTGAATGGATGTGTCGAAGTCAAACATGGTAGAAACCACTTGATTACTAGCCAATGATGTGGATTGTTAACAAGTGTGAGAGAAACCACTAGTAATGTCAATGGCTCTCAAAGTACTCAGTACAATCCATGAAATGTGAATAAATGAGCTAAAGTCGAACATGTCATAGAATCATTCAATCAATGGTCAATGATGCAACCTATCGTCAAAGGTGAGAAACCTGCCATTAGGGCATGCATATTTCAAGGTACTGATGATTTCTAAATCAACTTCCTATATATTGAGCTAAAATCGATAGAAAATGATCCGTCGTAGGCAAGCCCACAATGTGGAATTGTAGATCAAATTTTGAAGAAGTATATTGGCAAGGACTGACTCAAGGATGGTCAAAATGGATGACAGATATCTTGCAGATGAATGGTTTGTTTGAACTGTTCTCTTGAACACATAACGACACTGCAGATGGCTTGGTGACAATTGACCCAAAGCTAATACCCAGAAACCAGCTGAAGACTTTCAATGTGGTTTGATTAACTATTAGGCAAAGGATTTCCCAACCCAGGTGGACAAAAAGTGTCGTGTTCAAGAGTGGTTAATGGCTTTTATAAAAAACAAAGTGTAACAAATAGGTTCATTTTCCTCTCTTTTCCCCTGCCATTTCTAGCAAGTACCTCTTTATTTTTGACAGGCTTGAGGAGGATAACATTTTCTTGTTTATAAGCTCATCCTTTGGATGAGTCCAACTTAGTTTAAAATTTGAAACCTAAGAAGGAGTGGTTCGTTCCTGTTTAAAATTGAACAGGTCCTTTACTGTTAAATTTTAATGAGCCCAGTATAGGAAAAACTTGGTGCTTTTCAATTTTAGGGAGTTAGAAGAAAAACTTAAGAAAACTCCATGGGGGTACTTTTTCGTAAAATAATCCCTCAGGTCTAAAAAAGGATAAAATAATACAGGAGGGATGACATTTCCAATACTTTAACGAGCTGGAAAGGACAAGTGCTCAATAATCCTTTCATGTTTAACAAGTCTGAAAAGAGTTTAAAGAGGACTCTATTGACCGTAATTAGTCAACGCATACCTTTTTCGTAAATATTCCATTTTAGTCTGTAAAAGGGGCAAACTTATACTAAAAGGAAGGTTATTCATTTATTTTAACGAGTTCAAACAATCAAGTGCTCGACAATCTTTTCAATTTTCGAGAGTCTAAAAAGGGCTTAAAGAGGAGTCCAATGTTTTGCTTTTTCGTAAATTTTTGAAAGAGTCCGAAAAAGTGATAAAAGTATGCTTTTTGTTGAAAATGATCGATTTTCCCAAAAAACCCAATATTCTATACAAAAACTCAAAACATTACTCATACCTGTTTAAGATAAATAAAAATGTTCTTAAAAAATTTACCTTTTTAAAATGAAAAATAAATAAATTTAAAATTCATTTATTCGAAAAAACTTATAAAAAGGGCTTTTCTAACTTCATTTTTCCTAGTAATCCTAATTGCAGGCCGCTCTATATTTTCTTATTCTTGGGTCACACAAAAAGAGAACATCCATGATGAAATGCATTCTCTATTACTACTACCTTACTATTGATTTGATTGAGGGCTTATCCCCTCTTCCGTACTCCTCAAAGGTCCACCGTAATGCTGGACGTCAGATCTTAGGATGATCCGATGACATGCGCACTCCAGTCTGACAACCATAAGATTGTCATTGGGAGTGCACATTGGTGTTGTGTGTCCTTCTTTCATCATCGTGACATCATGCGTCTGGGATACTCAGCTTGGCTACTCTACTCGGGCTACTCTTCTCTACTCTACAGGGTTGGATGGGCTGGATGGAAGGAAGGGTAGAAGGGTAGTAGTTGATGAATTACCATTTGAGTTCAGAGTGAGAAGTGAGAGCTTTTGGGTAAAAAAGTTCTTGTGAAGATTCTGGAAAATCCATCTGTTGGAATCGAAAACTGTCAGCTCTAGGTAATCCACGTCCTCCTTAACTTGCATTTCATCTATTTACATTTTGTTTTTAGGCTTTAAATTTGATTTTTAAAGGAAAAATAGGTTTAAAAAATTGCTTGCGGGGGTCCGTAGGTGCAACACGCAGGCCTTGTGGACCTTGACTTTTTTCTATAAAGAAAAAAGTCATGGGTCCGCACCTATTGCTCACAACCTGTGCGGACCTATGCAGTGTTTGTAAGCAGTGGGTGTAGACCCTGAGCAACACATTTTAAAACTTAAATTTCTCCATTTTTGCCCAAAATTTTTCGAACAAGCTTGTTCTAATATGTATTTTTATGCATTGTAGGACATTCAAAATGCTTATTTGGCGAGAATGCAAGCACAAGGATGTAGATCTTTCCATAATAAATCATATGCCCACATTGCAGGCATTGAGAGCATATGGAATGCTTAAGTTCTGGGCCATACCGGGCATGAGGGCCAAAGTAGACCTCCTGACATGGCTGGTAGATAGATGGAACACACAGGACTAGTTCTTTGTGATTGGTGGCCACTGGCTCAAAATTGAGCTAGAGAAAATATACTTTTTGACTAGTTTGTCCAAGAGGAGTGAACAATTATCTCTTTTTGGGACTAGATCAGGTGGCCAGTCTGTCGCTAGTCTCCGATTGGAGTTTTGCAATGATTGAGAAGGCCCCAAGGATAACCAGATTGATATTAAAACTATCAGTCGTCCTGAGCTTAAAGTTATTGCATTCATTGTTACCAGACTATGTGGGAGTGCAGCATTGCATGTGCCTACTAGATCCTAGATGCAGATGGTTGTAGACTACTTACGAGGCACCATATTCAACTGGTGCAAGGCTGTGTTGGCAAATGTGAAAGGAAAACTAACCAGAGCAAAGAATTGACAGCTGAAAAACTTTAGATACAGATTTATCGTAGTCAACTTTGCTCTAGAGAGGATCCCCATGTTAGCCCCGCAACATATTCCTGTTGATGTTGGTCTTCCTCGAGAGCCTAGAATGGTTCGTTGGGTTGCTTTGATGGCCCGTCACCCTGAGGAGGGCACAAAGGTTGTTCGATTTCTCCCTGAATATTTTCATTGGTTGAACAACCAAATTTTTGTGATTCAATACTTTCCATATGCCTGGATGGATTATCGTGGTGATCCAGACATGACTCTTCCACCAGGAGAGCAATGGGATGATTCAGGTAAAAACCATTTTCAACATTTTCTAAGTTTTATTTTCTTTTATTTTAAATCGTCCAAAACTGACAATCAAAAGTTTAAATGCAGATGCGGGTCCACGACGACCAACCATTCTCTAGCCTTACGAGAGGAGACACCCAGCTGCAACAGTACCAGCCCCACAGGACCAATTAGCAGAGATCCTGACCAACTTGGAGCATCATCTTGAGTGCTTGACTGTAGATATTCCAGAGACTAATATAGATGATATTCCACTTAGGTTACAGAGATATGTGATTAGGGTCCCATAACCTTTTAGGAGGTTCCTATGTAGGGTGGCCCGAGTAGTGGTTTCTTACCATGATCATCGCCAAGGATAGGATGATCAATTTTGTAGACTCACGACATTTTTGTCTTTTTGTATTATCATTTTTGCTGATAAGGTGTTTTTCAACCTATGATCGAAGACGATGTATATTTTGAAACACACTTCTTTGCTACGATATATCAGTATTATCGGCTATCTCATGTAACATGTTATCGAATGTTATTAAATTTAGTATTTTCATTATTGTAAATGTCTATTTATCATACTAGAAGCAACTGCATCTACTAATGTATTTAAATGTCTTGCTATATGCTGAGATTCAATGTAATCAAATTCAAGTTCCAAGAGACGAACTCTAAAAAATAACCTTAATAACACTGGATTTCTAATGGCATAAACCCTGTTAAGCTATAATCCAATGAGTTTAGAATCCAACCTAACAATCAAACTCCGAATGCCAAATGAGATGGATTCAAATAATAACTTAATCACTTCACTACAATTTGCAATGCTATTTGTTGTTTGACCGAGGCTTACCCCATGCATAGACACTAACTCATCAGAGGGCGAATAGATAACCCAAGCTACGGAAGAAATGTTTTGTGTACCACAACAAGCACCATCAACGAAACCAATGTATGTTTGAAGAAACGTCGACATCTGCAATATCAAGAGTAAAATCAAGAAAAGCACGAATAATGATAAGAGCACTCTCTAAACTAGGCACACTTTTCTAATCTAAAACACACCAGCTGTAAAGAAACTAATCTAACAAAAAATCAACACACATAATTTAAGCATAATATCTCTTCAGATAAAGTCCATTTCTGGGTTTACCCAAAGAGACACCGTCAAAATCTATCAATTCACAAGCCCCTTTTGCCAGCTTCCACTTAGCAATATAAGGACCATGCCACATAGGTACAAATTTTCCAGCCTCTAGCTTATCGTTCGCTTGATCATATAGTAAAACTAGGTCTCCTTCTGAAAAATTATGAGGTGTAACATTTATTTCGTACTGAACTTTCACTCGTTTCTCATGAGTCTCATTTTCTATTACAGTAGTGCATCGATTCTCATCTAGCTGAGCTAAGTACAAAAAACATTTCTCTTCTTTAGAAGTAGCTGGGAGTAATTCTATGGCTAATTGTAATGACAGAATTTCACATTCAATAGGTAACACTACTTCCAAACCATAAACAAGTTGAAAAGGAGTGAAACCAGTTGATGTTTTTACTGAGGTTTGATATGCCCAAAGTGCTAAAAATAGAATGGTATACAAATTTGACTTATGAATACCAATAATTCATTTGATCATAGTGACTAAAACTTTATTGATAGATTCAACCTAATCATTAGCCTGCGGGTAATATGGAGTAAAACTATTGTGGTAGAGGCCAAGTTGATCTGTCAGTTCAGTCATCATGATATTTCAAAAGTGACTTCCATGATCAGTAATAATAGCTTGAGGAACTTCGAATCTAGCAATTATATGATTGAATACAAAAGTTGCAGCAGTCTTGTTGTCTATCGAAAATGTAGGCATTGCCTCAGCCCACTTAGTAAAATAATCTACCACTAGGATAATATACGCATGCCCCCCGGCCGAGTGAGTGTTACATGTAATAAAGTCAATACCCCACTATATGAAAGGACCGACAACAATTATACGGTGAAGAGGAGCAGTTGAACAGGAATCAGAAAACGATTGTATAGTCCGATATGCAATTTCAAAGGGACTGAGAGGCATCGCGCCACCAAATAAATCCACCTCAAAATCAGAAGGTATGATCCAAGGATCATCAAAAGTAATAGTATTCGATGAAATCTTATGAATAGTTGCAATAGAAGGTGATACGTTAGGAGGAGGGAAGGAAAAGTTCCCAGTAAACCAGAATCTTTAATCAAACCTATGCCAACATCCTTGTAAGGCATATTCGTTTTACTGATGTGTTGAATACTATCTGTAGAGGCTGGGTCAGATGAGAAATAAGTCAACTGGTCTATTGTAACGATCTTTCCATTATGAGGAAACTTGATAAGCCAAAAAACTGATGAAATAATAGTAGTCATAGCATAAGACCGACTGTGACCTAGGAGAAGGTTGTAATCAAGTGGGGCATCAACCACTTCCACATCTAGATTTACGGTCTTACCTTCGACCCCTATAGGTAAATCCTGCAAAATACCAAAAGGATGGAACCCTCGACCATCAAAAGCCTTTAGAATTGTCAGACACTGATTAAGTGTGGAAGAACCAAGCAATCTCCAACACTGGATCGACATAATACATGTAGAAGCCCCTTCTTCAATCACAGTCCGAAAGAAATGTCTATTTTTGACTAAAACTAGAATCTGGTGTTCAGAATGCAACAAGATGATGGAGCTTCGTGGAAAGAAGTCGCCTTCACTAAGTGGGCCCGCAGGCTATTTTTGGCGCAAGTCTATTTTTAGACATATGGATCATGGTCTATGAGTTGCAGGATGCTATTTGTGGATGATTGGTCATGTTGGTAAAAATAGATGGACCTCTATTTTTAGACATATGGGTGGAGTCTATTTTTAGACTGCCAGGTTAAAAATAGAACTGTCAAATATTATTAGCTCTTAAGAATATTTGGACTATAAACATTATCTTGTTCTCTTGGAGCACTTCAGTTTGAGCTATGGATGTGGCACATGCAGCTGCCAGAAGGAAATACGTGTTTCTTGTGGGTTAACTTGAGCTATTGCATGGAGGACTTTAGTTAGGACTTTAGTGATTGAGTTATGTGGAGTTGAATGAGGAGTTGATGGAGTTGTGTTCAGTTTGACTTAGTTGAACTAGTTGTATTTTGTCAAACTGATCAATAGACTAAGTGATGAGTGGTGTGAATTAATTATTAATTAATTCACTAATTATTAACTCATAAAGCAACTGAAGAGTACATCAATCAACTCAGTGCATGGATAGTTCAGTGGAGACAAGTGTTAGAGGTGAGTGAAAGGGAAAGACTGCTGTCAGTTGTGACTATAGTTGTGCATGAGACTTGCAAAATCAATGGATTGAGTATTTCCAATGAGGACTACATGGTATATCCAAGGGAAATATGAATTTGGATCATTCATTCATTAGTATTCTCATGCAGGATTGTGTGGTGGAGGCAGGCAAGCAGCGGAGGAGATTTGAACCTGTGGTTGATTCAGATCTGAGCTAGTTTGTGTGTAACAGGTGGAAATAGTACTGAGTACTTGTGAGGAGTATTGTACTATGTATTGTTACATGTTCTCAATCAATATAATATACAGATAGTTGGGGGTTTTCAGCTTTATGCTTTCCCCGGGTACATATTGTGTTGATATATGTGATTGATGCTTTAATGTGCGCATGTGAATGTTTCTTAATACTGCTAAATTGATGATCAACGCAGAGGAGGTTATGTATTATACATGTATTCCGCAATTAGTGTATAATCAGGATAATCTCTGTGAATAAGTGTCATATTATTCATGAAATTTCTACAAAAAGAAATGGTTGTTAAACATAGACATACCTAACCACCACACTAACTGAATGTTTGCCAATTTCTTTGATGTTTTTAAAGAAATATGTGTACACCAACACACATATTGGTGATTCTCATAGTCACAAAGCATTATTTCTTGGCATGGTTTTGTGCACCAGTCATGAAAATTGAGTGTTGTTCTCAAGTATGACTTGCTACTGCGTAAACTTTCCCTAACAACATTTCCATTTGATCATATGGAAACAACGACATGCAATTTCCTAAGTCAAAAGAATTATATTATCACCTATTGTATTCTAGTGGCATGCCATCCCATTTCTTATTTAATCCCAACGTATATATCCATTGCCAAGGAAATCTTGCCATCTACTTAAATTGATTCATCGTACAAGCATAAGGTCTTATGGCACTATATGATTAAATCCAAGTCTCCACTCTGCACATGAATATTTATTTTTAAATCCAAATCTAGGGTTTTTAAGTCTACCTTCCCTTTAGGTTGATATAAAATGAAGATAGTTTGAGTGTTTTGGTGGATTGATATCACCGAAATTTAATCTTCGGGGATGGTTGGATCATTAAAGAGATTAGGAAATAAGCTCCATGCCAAGTTTGTTGGTTTATTTTGGGTCCAGTTACCCTACTTTGGTATAGAGTGTGTATGTGGTAATGGAAAAAGTATGCTTTTCCTAGACTTAATTGGTGATATGAAGAATCATCTTCCAATGCCTCAATTACTTTTTATAGGAGGGAGCCTGCATTAGTTTTTCATTCCATGGGGAAAAATCTACATAGGGTATTTTATAGTAAACATACAAGAATAAAACAAAAATAATGATATCAAAAGTAGGGTAACAAATAATTAATTCAAGCAAAAGAGATACAAAGGATAAAAAAAAACATGTAGAATGTTGTGAATGATTAACTATGATGGGTTCCCCACCTATGCATTGTAATTTCCTACCATAGCTCTGCAGTATCTCATGGAGAATAAATTATGGAATGAAGATGTGACTACTCTGCCTTATCTGATTTTTTTTAAGGGAAAACATGTGAATTTCAACGCTTGATTATTTGTTATTTGGAAGAATAGGGGCATGTCGTCAATGTTACCATGTTTCCCACAAAGTGCCTGTCTAATATGCTGGGGAAAAAAAGGCAGATTCAAAAGGCATATATTTTGGCCTAATATTATTTATTTCTACCATGGTGGATCTTTGTTATGCTAGCCCCTATTTTGAAAAAGGATAATTCAAATGATAGAAATTTCTTATATGTTATTGTTAATTGTGTACTTTTTCTATGGCCATTGCAACATTGCTTGGTTCCAAGCATGTCCAATTTCCTAGCTCTTTATGTAGTTGATTGATGCTCATCTTATCTAGTACCTTTATTTAATATTTTTTTTACTATGAACACTTGAGTATTCATGGAAAAATGATCTTAAACCAAACCCATTTCTATGAGTGAAAGGAATGTGCCTCATTCAAGGGTACTACAGAATCAAAAGCTTAGTTTTTTTCTCTCAGATATCACTTTTTTTCTCGACAAAATCAAAAGTACCATCTTGGGTCTTGGACCTTCTAGAATATGGGATTATGTTGGCCTGCAAGATGATGGTGATGATTGTTGAGAAATCAGGATTTTTGCAATGGTTGTCGTTCATATCTGTTTGAGGCACAACTCCTTAGATCTAATCCAGTAAGAATTTTGTTATAGGTTGCTCCACTCGAACTCCAAATGTAAACCTTTTGATTTTGGTGCCAAATGTTTCATTATAAACATCTTACTGAGGATTCTATTTATACAAGAATTGGCAGATTAGTTGTCTGTTGGACAAATCAATAACCAAATTGACTGTGTAGTAAAAGCACACTGCCACAATAGAAATAAATGCCAAGTAATGCAATCTATTAATATGCTTTAAATTGACTAACAATATTCCATTTAGAGATCATGCTCGTGGAGTATTGCAAGGAAAATCTTTGTTATAATACTTCCATAATTTTCATTTCATAATTGGGGCAGAGAAGGCCTCTACCTCCCAGGCATTATGATAAGAATTTCACAGTGGATAATATGGCACTATTTTCTAGGTAGTATAGCTTAACTCTAGTATTGAATATATATTCTTGGTTCACTAGTTCATATTGTCCTATAATCGAGATAGATTGTACAGTGCAGTTGGGCACTTGGAATGCAGTCCAGCAAGACTAAGATGTAGACAATTTATGTAAAACATGTAAATATAAGTAGCAAAAGATATTTTCCTATTGTAGTAGGCAATGATCATAGATAAGGATATGATTAAATCTCCCTTTTGATTTATCGTATGATTTTGATAAATATTAGGCACTTCATCTCAATTTAGGATCCTTGTTCATTGTTGAATCCTGGAATTTATCTGTCAATTATAGTACTGATGAAAAATCTTGATTAGCTACTCATTGAAAAAAACAACAAAAGTTTTACAGGATGTGTTATAGTTAGCATCTCAAAAGAATTTTGGATTAGTTTTGGACTATGAAGCTAAGCTTGCTTCTGCAGTTGTGGTAACAACAACTACTTCATCAGTCACTAAGGCTATAACAACAGCAGCCAAGATTGCATCTGATGTTGCTTTACAAGCAAATCACATGGCAATGGAGGCTTTGATTTCTGATGATAAACATGATGCTATTTTATCTAGTGAAGTTGGATTGCTTGAAGGCATCCAAGGCCATTCCTATTCAATCATTGCAACTACCAGAGAAGCTACAAAAAATAGGGTTGAAGTTGCTTTGCTACTACAAAGAGGGCAGAGAATTTGGATGCAATTATGAGGGCAACTAATCTAGATGCACAAGTTGTATCTCAAGCAAGAGTTTTTGTGGCCATGGGTTATCTTGTTCCATTAATGTTGAATGTTTTACTAGAATTTGTTCCAAATTCTTATTGGAAGTTAATGGACCAAGAAGAAAATACTCAAAAATATGATAATGTTCACAGTGAAACACCAACTCAACAAATTGTTATTAAAAATGACAATATTGTTAAATGTTACAAGTTGAAGGATAAGAGAGATGCATTCAAGAATGAAATCTCAAGGAATACAAAAGAAGGCTTGAAGGATCCTGCAACGGAATTGTCAAAGCATGTGGAGAAGGATGCCACACAGATGCTAGATTGTTCACAATATGATATCTCAACAAAAAGGGATGTGGAAGCTCATAAGAAGAATCAAGCTCTTCGTACAACCCAACTTGTAGTAATTGTTTCTATTACAAAGACAGTTGCAAGGGGGGAACAACAACTCTTGAAACTGAACCTAGTTCTAAAAATCACAAGGTGCCATTTGCTTCAAAGGCTAACGACATCAAGGAGGGATCACTTCAGGAGGGATCACATGTGGAGGATGGTGATCTAGCAAGGATCTTTTCACTTCTATGATATTTTCTTTAACATTAGAATATCCTTAATCATTTCCTCTGTGATTGATAAGAGAAAACACTGTTTGGAAAATAATTTTTTATTAACAACCTAAATTCCTTGTTTGGTTCTCAAAATCATGTTGAATCATTGAAATCTTTCTAGGCTTTCTCTGATGAAGAGGGTATTTAGGATGTTTGGTTTTCATCCAAAGTATTGAGCTTGAAGGATGGGAAAACATTTTTCCATTATGATTAACTACTTTCAAATGAAGATCATCTAAATTATCAAACTTAGTATCTTTCATCTTTCTCTATTTTGCAAATATATTTCTAAGTTATTTTTAAAGTGGAAATCATTGATTTAATAAAGGAAGCATACATGATATGATTATTGCATGATCTTCAACTTATGTAGGCCCATGTAAGCTTCAAGAGTGGATACCTCCGAAGGGAGATAACAGAAAAACACCTAGAATTTGTATGGCTCATCCTATGTCTGTAATCAAATTTGAAGGCACATGGAAGTGCCACAGAGAAACTATGGGTAATTATATTTAGTCTATGGGAGATCATGTGGATGCATGGATTCATGATTGGTAAGCTCTTGTCATTTTTCTCACATCAAGTTCATATTAGAGCACCAAACAATGTTTGCACAATCTCTTACTTTTTATACTTATCTATGGATTTTTGTCTATATTGCATGATTTAAAGGGAAGTGGACATGAAATTGTTAATCTTTCTTACATTTTATTGCCTATGAATTAACATCTTTGATTTTGTATATTTCTTCTTATTTTTGTGACTTGAAGCATGAAGTTATAAATATTCTTCACTCAATAGGAT
Organism: Pinus taeda; assembly: GCA_000404065.3. Taxonomy (NCBI): domain Eukaryota; kingdom Viridiplantae; phylum Streptophyta; class Pinopsida; order Pinales; family Pinaceae; genus Pinus; species Pinus taeda. The sequence goes on from APFE031180173.1 coordinate 116,336, forward strand.
CACTTATTTCTTTGACATGTTGTTGGTGAATGTTGTGGCTTCATGGGTTTGTTCTTGCAACAGTCCGCTAAAATGGGTCAACATTTGGTCAGTTGGTTTGACTATTGTCTTGAGTCAACTGTTTGGGTTGCTAGGTAATAACTTTCCATGTGAGTTGTCTCATGGTTGTCATCTTCATTTTGACTCATTTCTTTTCAAGCCTCCTATATGCCCCCAATACACACTGTAATCATTGTGTTTACATCAGTTGAAGAAACCAGTTGGTTTCGAATCATTGGTACCATTCCATAATGGTTGCTCTTGATATTAGCAACCAACCATTTTGGATTGTGTCAGGATTGGTTGGGGTGAGGGTTTTCCCAAATTCCATAGTCGAGTATCGTCAAACCAATACAATTGTCAAAATATTGTTTTTTTCTTTCCGACATCAATGGTATTCGTAAACATTTTCTAGCTTTGTAAAACATCATAACAACTAAATCCTAACTTGCTTAAAATTCTCCCCTTCATCTTGAAGACATCTAATTTTCAACCATTTTCTACATATGTTGCTATCATGTACACATTATGTTGAATGCTTGTTCACTAGACAAGTGTTTGAACACCACTTTCCCTTAGGCTCTGACCATAGGTGTAAGTACTATTTCTCTAGCACCACATATGTTTTAGAGTCCAAACACCACCATGGAATGGGGAGAGAGATAAATATCTCATATTAATGCTGGCAACTGCTACAAATATATCATAGTGCTTGTTGCTCAATACTAGCCCAAGATCACATGTTTTAGCACTACCAATATACTAAAAACAAATATAAGATACCAATTGTTCAATATAATTGTCGGAGCTTGTTGTTTGATCCTCCAACAAACTTCATTCTTAAGAGGAATAAATAAAGAGGATACATGCATATAACTATTGAAATTGTTTTAATTTCACAAAATTCACGAAGGAATTCACACAACTTATCACCAAGATTTCAATTTACTTGTCATTTCAAATCAAGATTTAGTATAATTAACATTTATTATGGTCACGTAAGTAAATAGTTTTTTCCTTTACGTAAATAAAAGTACATTAAAGTACTTCAGTTTAATCAATAAATTAATGGAAAATCGATATGCAACCTTTTTCACTCTTCACTTGTATAAATGTTAGAAGACCTATTGCCCAACAAACAAATATTTGATTGTTTTCTCTCTCTGCTCTACTAGTTTATTTTTCTGATATGATATCACAGCCAAGGTGTGAATAAACCAAGGCTGAAAATGAGTGGGGGATTTAGGGATTGGACTGCCCAATGATGGTTTGGTGAACTACATTAGAGCATAGAGATATCACATTGAAGTTTCCAATATGGTCGCATTTTTTAAAGGAGCCATAAATTTCCACATGATTTTAGAGATGCAACTACACAAATTTTAGATATATGTTTTTAAAGGAGTCATACATTTTCATATGAATTCATTATGAAAAAGGAACATAGAAATCATTTTGATGAAAGAAAGGTTTAGAGAGCCAAAGTACTTCTTGAATCAATTCATGTACATATATGTGGACCAATGAAGACAATATCATCCTTTTGTGCAATGTACTTTTTGCTATTTGTAGATGAGTTTTTAAGATAATGTGGGTGCATTTCCTAAGTTAAGAATTAGATGCCTTTTCCAAGTTCTAGTAATTTAGATCTATGGTAGAGAAGCAATCAAGGAGAAGCATCAAATGTTCTAATCCATAATGATGGTGAGTTGTCTTCTCACGATTTTGATAACTTTTGTAGTCAAGAAGGAATACATAGACAATATACTACACCCTATACTCCAAGACAAAATAGAGTTGTACAAAGAAGTAATTAGACCATTATGGAGATGGCTAGGTGTACGTTAGAGAGAAAAATTATTCCTCATAAATATTGGGTAGAGGTTGTTGATATTGTTATATTTTTTCTAAATAGGTCACCCACAATGTTTGTTCCAAGTATGACCTCAGAGGAGGCTTAGTCTGGAAAGAAGTTTAAGGTTAGTCATCTCAATGTTTTTGGTTCGTTACCATCCTTTCTTTTGATGCAGAGACTAGAATTAGAAAAACTTCTTTTCATCTTGCAAATGAGGTCGGAGTAATTATCTAGGTAAAAGTTGAATTATTTTCCACTTTTGATATAACAAATTTAGGCTTCCTATATTATTGTTAGGTGTAGAAGTTTGGAAGACTAATACATATATTTTTTATTCACAAACTAAGTGTGGAAAGGGTCTGTTAGAAAAACATAGGATCGTTGATTGTAAAAGTTCGTCTACACCATGGAGAAAGCGCTGAAATTTTCTACCAAAGTTGAGTGAAAATCAACAAATGAGTCAATTTTGAGTTAACTAGTGGAAGTTTGATCTATCCTACAACTACTAGGCCAACTATTAGCTTTGTAATCAAAGGCATATCCATGTTCATGACACATATGACAGTAGGACATTAGATTATGATTGGGTAGGATCGATGGATGATTGGAATTTAACAATTGGTTATGTATTCAGTCTTGGAACAAGTGAAACATCATGTGCTAGCAAGAAACATGTTGTTTCTCTTTCTTCTACAAGACAGAATACAAGGCAACAACAAAAGGAGCATGTGAGACAATTTGTCTTAGAAAATACTTATGGAATTCATGTTTGAGAAAACTAAGCCAACAATTATTTTCTGTGACAATCAGGGTGTTCTAAAATTAGCAAAGAATCTAGTTTGACTCTTTCCTAAGCACACTAAACACATTGGTGTAGATTGTCATTTCATCAGACAACTCGATAATGGTGTACATTGTCATTATCACATCTCGTATTTGATTCATTTGTTGTTGGAGATCCTTCAGGAACCTGAGCCATCAACTATGGAAATGTTTCTAGTAGGGATTCCTATGGTTTTTAATTTTGTGATTCTTTCACCTCATAGTTATTTTGGGCAAGCAAATGTTTTAGGAATGCTATAAAAGACACCAGTGGATAGGTAAACATATTTTTTTAATTGCAATGTCCATTCCATGATATACTCTTTTTATTGTTTGATTGTATTTTGAATGTTTCTTTTGATTTTGTTTTGTCTTTTAACTATGAAATTGAAAATACTTGGTATCATGTCCATTTAAACAACATCCAAATCTTGAAGATGAGATCAATATTACACAATACTAATTGAAATCCTTTTGGTTGTTTTGTGATAAAATATTTTCATAGCTATTAGAAAAGTTACTTTCACGTTGTTATTCGAGCACAGGATGTATATATACTTGACCAAGTCATGTGTTATAGAATGAAATGTTGTTGTGAATAAAACAACAAGGATTAGACATCACACCTCATACTATTTGTTTTCACAAGTTATCTATAGCCTTAGCTTTTTAGTATGTAACTTAATTGGCATGATTATGCCTAAAAAAATTTTGAGTGTTGATTACTAAGTTACTAAGGTGTTATTTTCTATTGTGACGTTTTATTTACTTTGTTTATACAAGGCATCTCGCCATATAGTGGCCACTATTGCCCAATTGAAGAAAACTTGTTCAAGTTTCTTGATTTTATGGGGGAAAATGGCATTGACATTGTTGATGTTGAGGTATATGTCGTATAAATATTTTATAGTCTACTTTAATTTATATTCCAATATTCATCTTCTTTCATGTCTTATACTCTACATTGTATCTTCTTTCGTTTTCAGAAGAGGAACTTAGTATTGATGGTAAGAAGCACGAATTGAAGAAAGAGAACAATAACACTAGAGCGACAAATACAAAAAGAGAGGGAGAAGAGAACTGGTCTAGCGATACCCTTATAGCTAATATCCTGCATAAGACACACACATAGAGATTGATGGTCAAGTCTTCAGAGTTGGAGAATTCACTTGCAATGTCTTGAAAACATAGTGACAATGTTTTGAAGGGATGAAACAATATTTCATGTGTCAATTGTAGTCCAACCAATATTATGTTGGAAACTCATGTTGCAATACTTGATATTTTGTGTAATATAATTTATGTGGTTGGAATTATTTATAGTTGCACTTGATATTATTTAGTATTTTAATTAATATATGTAACTTTGTGTTTTCATATTAGATGAACATGCACATTGTATGACCTTTTTTTTAGTCGCAAAATCATACTAATTAATTTATGTTGATTAATAATGAACACATAAAATCAATCTAAAACTACTAAATTGGTATTTTATATTGATTAATGACGAATACAAATAAAAATGAATACACAACTAAATTAGTCATTTATAATGATTATTAACGAAAGTAAATGAAATAAATATAAACTACTAAATCAGTTGTTTATATAATGAATATAAAACTACCATAAAAAAATAAATGACTACTACAAATGATAAATTTGTGATTACAAATGATGACTAAATTTTGCACATATACGACTATTAGTAGCTAATTTACGATATCTTATAACACAACCAAAATTTATTCATATTTTGTTGGTCATTAATTAGTTTCAAATGATGACAAAATTTTGCATATATATGACTATTAGTAGCTAATTTACAGTATATTATAACGCGGCCAACATTTTAGTCATTAATTAGTTTTCTCGGGTGATCATATAGTAATATATTGTCTTGTATATTTAGTCACCAATGAATAAATTAAATACCAAATTAATGACTAAATATACTACTAAACGATAAAATTGAGACAACCAATTAATGACTAAGCTAAAAACGACTAAAAATTGGTCGCGTTATAAGATACTGTAAATTAGCTACTATTAGTCACCGACTAGAAAATGGTTGTTTATATGCAAGTTTTAGTCATTTTTTTAGCAACTAATTAGTCATTTTGTACTAGTGGTAGTTATCTAAGGCTGGAGGTGGTGTGGCCTTTGTATTCCCTTGACTAGCTGGCAGGTGGAGGTGCTATAGCCTTTGGATTTCCTATTTCAACTTGACTTCTTGTATTAGTTGGTAGGTGGACATGGTGTAGTCTCTTGATTCCCTATTTCAGTTGAAGGGTGGAGATGGTGTTGTCTCTAGATTCCTTGTTTCAGTTGAAGGGTGGAGATGGTGTAGTCTCTAGATTCTCTTGATTAGCTAGTGGGTGGAGGTGGATTGACCTCTGGATTCCTTGTTCCAGCTGACAACATTGGTTAATTCTTTTGAGCTCTCTTTCTCAAGCTCTAAAATCTAGGTCGGGGGTGATTAGTGTTGGAAATACTAAGAGGGGGGGTAAATCAGTATTTATTTTTCCGACTATTATTTTACCAGTTAAAACATATATATTCAGAACACAAGATGAACAACAAGAATAAATGCTTTTATTAATATAAATTGTGCAGTAAAATAGATACCATATGTAGATGGTTGTAATCAGTTGCCAAGCACCAACTTGGACTTTTGTGAGGCTCCAACCTCCACAGCTCCAACTCTATTTCGCCAAGAAACCAGTCTTGGACTTAGGAGGACTAACTCCCAAGGACTTCAATCCTTCCAGTTCCTGAGGCACCAGTCCACAAGACTCCTAACCTTCCTATCTCTGAGGCACCAAATCCCAGGGACTCTAATCCCTCTTACTTTTGAGGCATCAATCCCCAAGGACTCCTATCCTTCTTTCTTCGAAGGCACCAACCCCACAGACTCCAATCCTACTTACTTATGAG
>APFE031180174.1:0-22723 GCA_000404065.3 Pinus taeda
AAAATAGTTAGCCTATACTTTCATCCTTCTGCTCGCAGTAGGTTTCCCACCAATCCTTGACGTGGGGGGCTGCTTTGAGAAGAGCGAAAACAATCTTTTCCCGACTTGAAAATTCATGAACAGAAAAATACCCATCTAGCCGATTTAACCATTTATCTACTGCATTTGCGTCTATCTGACCCTCGAAGATGGGGATTTCAAAATTAACTTGTACCTTAAAGGGTGTGGCGTTTCCAGAGTAGCTGCTGGAAGCCGATGCGTCACCTCTAGTTAGCCGCTGAAGGATTTGTGCAAAACTGTCCATCATCGCGTTCCGTTGTCGCTCGAGGGCTTCTTCGAGCAAGATTTTGATAGGATCTCCTGACCCCTCGTCTTTCTTCTCATCCGCCATGGGAGGCCGTCGGGATTTGCGAGGCTGGTCTTGCAAAGGTTCGCCCAGTTCAAGCCCTAACTCCTTATATCTCGACCTCGTTGGGGACATGCAAAGAAAAAGAAAAAGCAGACCGCTCTGATACCACTGATCCGGATTTAAATAGGAACGCAATAGATTACAGAGATAACCATAAATACAGAGATGCGATAACCATAAATAAAGAGATGCAGCGGAAATAACACTTCATTTCATTAATGGAAAATACCGAAATATGCTTACAACCAGAATGGAAATAAACTAGCTAGGGCGATGGTAGCTTATCTCTGAGAAGAGATGTGATGGCTACATGCCTCTTAACTGTTCCGAACTTGTGTTACAATGAGGCTCGAAGGCCTATTTATTATTGAGAAACAATGGAAAACCCTTCACATTCCAAAACCGACCCTTAGAAGATGAAACGCCAAATTGTGGGCCCCGTTTTGGGTAATTGGTACATCAATTTCCCGGGGTCGTAACTTTGGCATACGATCTCCGTTTGACGCGTATGATAGCTCGTTAGAAAGATCTATCCGAGAACTACCATTGTTGGAACGGGAAACATCGGTCCATGGAACCCATGTTGCCCCTGGATTCCCCAAAAACGTCGTTTAGGGCCTCAAAACGGCTCCGGAAGTTCAGGACCCGAAAAACTGCTAAAAATAGTAAGTTGTGCTATAATTAAGGAAACTGAAAATGCTGAAAGAGACAATGATGGGGGCCCAAATGGGATAGGTGGGTGGCCACCAACATCCACCTGGATCACTACTAACTTTAACATTTTTATTTTCTCAGCTTCCTTCTCTGCATGTTTGAAGTCATGAAGTGTGAAAGCTCCACATTGGAGGGGGAATGAAGGCCACATATGCTTTTTAGACTCCTTTAGGTTCCTTGACATCCCTTCTACTGTTATCTGATATGCTAACTCTCTGGAAAGTAACTTATCAGGAATGTATAAGGGAAGGACATGTGGGTCAGTAGTGTTGCCGAAAATTCTGATGTAGGTGAACTTTTCTTCACCAAACCAACTACCAATTGCAGTTAGGTCGACACAGGCTTCCTCGAACAACCTAGGAGCGGGTTTATTGAATATGGAATAATACACGGGGAAGATGAAACCCTGACAGATTCTATAAAGATGATTTTTTTAATGGGCTTTCCACAACTCCTTATGATAGATATGAATGGGGTTCAAGTCCTGTGGAGTCCATTTTCATCCTAGAATGGGATATTCAAAATTAAAACAGATAATGCCCACAATATAAGTGCTCATATAAAACGGGGGTATTATCTGGGTATTCACGAACCTGTTTTTCCTATAATCAAGTATTTGGTTGGCCATTTTATCAGACAAAATGGTCGCCCAATCCATGATATAAGAATTAACTGTAGCCTCCATTAAAGGTACCATATCTATAGAAAATTTGGCAGAATCATGGACTCCAAAGAGTTTGCACATCATTGCACCAACATAATAGTAAGGAGATGCCAATGAGTCTATGGAGTACATACTTGACGATTCATGCTTGTGTTTGGTCGGAAAATGCCTCCATTGTCTGATAGGGTCCAATCTGATGGCATTTTCTTTGGCGAAATCCTCAAAAAATGCTTTTTTATCGCTTCTGTAGTTTAGGCAAATGGTACATTCTTTTGATATCTTCCGCTCTGAATGACCAGAACATTCTCCCATCGGTCGTAAAGAAAGTTTTGTCTGTGATATTGATGCTTTCAATAACCCATCTGACCAAGTCATTATAGGGTAAAACCTTGGCGCGGGCTGCTATTCTATGAAGAAAGGAGTTAGCCAAATCCTTAAGAGTACTCTTTGACTTGTCAGTGGAATCGATTGTTGCCACTTCTTCAATCTCTTCTAGATCTTTAGATTCCAACAAATTGTATATACTCTCCCATGAAGCTTTACCTGGACCGAGCCAGGTAGTATCCGATATCAAGACCACCTTCACTGGTTCCTCTTTGGCTATGATGGGGGCCTTTGGTTTCTTTAATTTATTCTTCATTTTAGCTAGATTCATCAACTCGGACTTGCTCTCCAAAAGAAACAAAAGAACATAACAGAGAAAAACCCATTCAAAGCCAACGTAGAATACAAAATATTAATGGTAATTAAAATGTGATAAGCAATATGAACTCAAATATTACCATAGATGAAATCCTCAAAGGATTCAACATTAATTGCTCAATTAATGACTTTCGTAACCACTAATCCTGATACTTAAATGTCATAATGATATGTTGCATCGCACATATTACTAATAGTCTTTTAGAGTGGATTTTGTGACTTTCTCGATCAGCGATAGCGAAAACCGCATATGGTAGATCAGGAGGTCCAAACATTAAGCTTTAGTTGTTTCCATACATAGCTCTGATTGCGATAAAAGTGAGTTATCATAGGGAAGAGGGATAATCAATAAATCCTTTGTTTTTTGTTTATAATTGGTTTAAGGTTTAAACCCGTAAACATTCTTTTAACAACCTTTTATCGAAAAGTGTGCTTTTAATGAAATCACATCGGTGATTGCCAATAGATAGTTATGTGTCTCATGCCTTCAACGATGGTTGATTGCAATCGGATTATCGCATCGGGCTATTTGAGTGGACTATTGGAATGCTTCTTTGATGACTTGCAATTTGCACTTTCAGATAGCATTATCGCATCGGAGATTGCCAATGGGAGCCTTTTAAGTCTATCCTTTAAATAAAGGGTGCAACGTATTATTTTATATTTGTTTTATGAAAATGTATTGATTGATATTTATATCAGATCGAACCTTTTCATAAGGAATTTCATGTGTTATGTGGTTAAATCAAAGTTTGTGATTGTTATTGAATTATTGATTTTATCTAAGTCCTAAAAAGGGGACCCATTTCTTCTTAATGTTTTGGATGAAAAAATTGAAATGGGGAGGGTTGTTGTATAGCACAACAGACCAATATGATGGTTTTGAGGCAGGGATATGCCTTTTTTTTTGTATCTTCTAATGTGAGGAAACCTTTCCAAGGGATGGATCGTCTGAGATAGGGGATGTTGGGGAACTTAGAAGGTGAGTGACTACACAGAAGGGGGTGACCAGATTTCCAAAGGGACTGTGTATCAGAGAAGGGAAGGTTGGGGATGGATTTGTTCTGGTCATTAGCATTTCTAGATGGAATCAAATGCACATTGGGAGTGTGCCCTGGAACAATGAGTCAGCAACTGTTCACTGAGAGGAAAAGTGGCGTAGGATTGTAGTGCTCGACATTGGATGTAGATTTGATATTGAAAGTGGATTTTGTACTTTGTGGGAGGTGAATCCTAGTATTACCAAGGTCATGGGACACGTATTCCAATATGAATGGTGGGAAAAGCATCCTAGTGTGGGTGTTCATTTGGTTTATTATGGCTAGGAAAAATGGCAAAGGCAATGGTAAAGGCTTTGGAAAAGCAAGATGCAATTATTGGCATTTTATTTATGAAAATGATGGAAATTAGGAGGAACAAAAGGTGAAAGGTCACGAGTTGCATGTGAGGAGGAAAATGAAGGAAAAATAATGGAAAATGAAGAAATTAGAGGCCTCGTTGATAAAAAGGCTTCTCAGGATCAGATGGTAGCTTTTTGGCAGGTTTTGGGTGGAGATCTCTCTCTCTCTTCTATTCTCTCTCTCATACTCTTGGACACTTAGAGTTTCTTGGAGCACTCTTGGAGGAGTGTGGCATACTTGGGATTTAGAGAAAGAAGGCAAAGAAAGAGTAAGAAAGTGCAAGAGGACATTGTGATAAACAACTAAAGCGGTTTTTTCTTGCAGTGACTGAGTTGCATGTATGATTTCCTTGCTATTTTTGGCATGCATGTCACATGCATGTGGTTTCTTGGTTATGATATATCATTGGCATGGAGGATTTCCTGGAATTGATGGTGGATTTGCCTAGCCTTTCCATTTCCTAGATAACCATGGATTTCTAGGTGTCTTCCTTTTATTTTCTGGTTGGTTCTCATGTTCCTTATGGTTGTCAGTTGAGTTACTTGTTCCTGGAAGCCTTGGTTGGACACACAATCTAGAATCCCTATAACAGCTTGAATTGACTTATTAGTCTTAGAATCCTTGATTATAAAAACACTCTAGAAGCCCTTGGTGGGATGAGTTACTATTCCTAGAAGCCTTGGTTGGACAAATTCTATGGAAGCTCAGTAACAAATGTGGGTTGAGTTACTATTCCTAGAAGCCCTCATTGGAACAAATTCTCTGGAGCCCTGGACAACATGGGTAGAGATAGATCTGGTGATGGTTAGTGATGTCTGACCATGAGGTGGAATCATTGGTTGAGGGTTGAGGTGGTTTGGCTTCTGGAAACCATGTTTTGGTTTTAATTTAGTTGTTTCATGAGATCCCACATTCATGCTTGGAAAATGGCATGGGGGTGATTGGTTGAAAGAGAGATTTGGTTCAGCCCAAACTATGGTTGGTGGTACATGGAAGTCCTAGACCTGGTAGCATTTTGCATATGGCAATGATAGCTCTTTTCCTCTTGTAATTGATGGCTAAATGTACTTTGAGTATGTGATCTTGATGGTTGTTTCCTCATTGATATATCTCTAGTTAGTTGTTGGTTATAAGCATATTTTATGACAATTATGATGTATGTCTCTAATAATGTTTTGGTTGGTATACAAAATGTTAATGACTGAATGACCTAATAGATAACATTGCAGTATTTGGGAGGAGATAATAGTCCTCCTTGACGATTCTCAAATAAGTATGAGACCCCTATTCTTAGAAATGTTGTTATGAGGACCTGTAGTTTTCATATATGTGATATGTTTAACGAAATGTTGGTCATGGCTAGTAGGGGTCCAATCAAGCCATTGATAAAATGTTTGCATCTGTACTCTTTTTTCGATGTTATTTATCATTTCTGAAATTTTCATGAAGTTCTGGGTAGTGGCCTGAGTCCTAGCCCTGAAAAAGAGGCACAAAATCCAGGTTCATTGGCTCAAAACTAACTAAAAAAGTCCTATTCGCATGGATTCTTTGTCATGGGAGAAATTGGAGGGTCCCAGTCACATGCATGCCTTTTCATGAGGGTGACTGAAGTTGTAGGGCAGTGAAATGTCAAGTTGTCTCAGGGGTTGGTCACGTGGAAGGGTTAGTTGGATCCTGAAGGTTTTGTAGTGTGTGTGGAAGGTCATAATGGTTTTGTTTTGTGGGTTCCACTTCCTTAACTATACATGGGGATTTAAATCACATTATAGTATCCTCTTGTCACATGTTTACCCCGACGGACCAGTTAACTTGGGTAAATGTGGGAGGAGGGTGGTTACATGCATGGTTGTTAATAATTCCCCAGTAGTTATGCCCATACATAAACATGGCCATGCGCTAAGCCACTTATTGTCTTAGTGCATGGTTGTTATAATTTCCCAATAGCTATACCCATACATAAACATGGCCATGCACAAAGCCAATAATTGGCTTAGTGCATGGTCGCTAGTAATTTCCTCAGTACAAAAGTATGAGATTCTCACAGTATGATGTGGGTCCAACTGTGGATGCACACATGTAGCACTTTCACATTGTTAATGATGTTGGTCATTGGATAATGATATTGATAGTTTTGCAAATATTGTGTGTAGATATTATTTATTATTTGATAATTCATATGATAATTTTCATTGTAATTTTATAGTTGTATTAGGTAAATGTGAAAAGGTAAAGTCCTAAGGGTTAGTTCAATGACTCGCCTTTGTTAAAGAACCTTTTTTATTGAGAGGTCACAGGTTGAATTCTCTTGACACTCTCAGGGTTAGTCTTCATGGTTGAGCTGACAAAAAAAGAATCCCTTTGGGTGGATTTGCTTGGTACAAAGATTTCGTGCATGTAATAGTCACCGATCTTTGAGGTTTGTGAACCACATAGAAAAAAAATATGTGAAAAGATAAATATTTATTTAGAGATGAAAGGTAGTTAAAAAAAGTTACCAACTTAACAGGAACTATATCGAGTTCTCATTTTTTTGGAGGTTGCAAAAAATCATCCGATTTTGGAAGTGTTGATGCATAATCAACATTTTTTTTAGCATGTTTTGACACTTTTAAATTTTTTTTATGTATTAAGTATGTACAATTTTTTTTATATGTTAGTGATTTTCATGCCAGTTTTGAAAGTGTTGACGCAATATCAACTCGTTTTTTTGGGCTTTTTGTTAACACTTTAAATTTTCCTATGTATCAAGTATGTACAATTATTTTTAAATGTTAGTGATTTTCATGCTAATTTTGAAAAGTGTTGATGCAACATCAACTCCCTTTTTTTGGGCTTATTTTTGACATTTTGAATTTTCTAATATATTAAAGGACTCTTCTAACTTCAAGAAGAAATGGCCTTTTCACTGGAATCCAGTGATGCAATCTCAAAAAAAATGTTTTTTTTAAATGCATCAAAAACCCCCGGGGCACTAAAATTATACAAATTAAACAACCTAAACTCAGTTTTTTTTAAATCTCTACCAGATTTTGAGTAAAGTTAACTAGAAAAATTCTCTGAAAAAAGGGTCATTTCATCTATAAGTTAGACTACAGTTTTCTTATGTATGGATACTTTTTTTAAATGTTGGTGATTTTTATACATATTTTGAAAAGCATTTGATGCGACATCAACCTTTCTTTTTTCGAAGGTATATTTTTGACACTTTAAATTTTCTTATGTCCTAAGTATGCACAAATTTATAAGATGTTGGTTACTTAACTATTTTTCAAGTTGTTTTATTCATTTTCATGTTTTTCACCCTAAGAAGTAAGTTTTTTTATGGGTTTTCAAGCTTATGTTTTTTGTTTTTACTTGCAATGTTTTTGTATAATGAAATTTTTATTTTTTATTTTTGTAAACTTAGTAGTACCTTTCCATTCATTCATCAATAATCAGGTAGGTTACAAACATATAAATCGCTCAGTAGCATCAACCTGCCTAGTGGGAAACCATGCCAGTTGGCCACCGAACCACATTATAAGCCATCCAAAGCAAAAATAGTCTGAGTTTGTATAACTAAGCCTTATAAGGCTTATAGTCTGGAAACCAACTAGCAAGCATGAAACTGTAAATATAAATGCTACCCGACATATACAACAAAATTTAAACCAAAATTATCAGACATGACTTCCAACAACTATTCATCATACGATTCCACCAGAGCATATTTAGCACTTGAGCCTAGAAATTCAAACTGTGGAAGACATGGAATATGTCGCTCAATGTAGCCCAAGCAAGCATTCTAGTGTTGAAACTAAAGTTGAATTTGCTAGATCTCTTCCTGAATGTCTCGAAGAGCCATGTCTGACTCAAAATTTGTTGTTATGTTGAGGGAAGAAACCATTTCTTTGGCCATAATACATTTCATAATCCAAAAGAAATGAACAGATTGTTTATATAGGATGAGGCAATCACGGGTATACCCAGGGTCAAGGATGAAATCCCCCCAATCCTCTGTTAGTGGCTCAAGCTCAGCTTTCAAGTTCAACTCTGCCTTCCATGTCACAATCAACTGCTTCACGTGGCCTGAGGTCCCTTCGCAATATCTCTAAATCGTGGCCTGTAGAACCTCAGAATTCATTTTTCTACCCCTCTAATGCAGAGTCTAACCAGAAGATGAACCATTTTCTTTGCCTTTTCCACCCTGGTTTCTGTAGCCCTGACTACCACAGCTTGAGGTCCCACCGTGAGGAGGAGTCTTCATCATTATGAATAGAGTTGAACCACATTTCTTTAGCCTTCTTGCACCTTCCCACACTCAAGAGCCAACTTGCTAAACAGAGGTCAGAGGGGCAAGTGGCTTAGGAATACCTGGAATATAATTAATACAAAGAACCACCTGAAAAACAAACATTAACTTAATGTAAGGCCATAAAAACAGAAAAAGCATTAGACGACATTGCACCACTCTAGAATTCCATCACCTGAGCTAATACACAAAGAAAAATAGTAACCCTCCTCGAGTGTGAGGTACGACCTAAATAGGAATGATGTCCCCCATGCACCCCTAAACCCAGAGTTCATAGACATGGCCCTGATCAATAACTAGAACCCTTACTCACCAAATGTTGAAAAGCGTGCAACAAGAAATGCTAAATTTAGGAATTGCTAAAAATAGAACTGCTAAAAATAGCACTTCTAAAAATAGCAATTTGGCCAATGAGCATTTTGGTCACCTTGGGTGAGAGGTGAAACTCCTAAAAATAGCATCTTCTAAAAATAGCATTTCTGGGTCCCTTCCTGTTTATATCACTCCCTGGTCTATCTATAGGAAGTAAATTTGAATTTGATCTTACCAGCAGTTTGGAATATTAATTAATTAATTCTCCATGAGTTAATTAGTTAAGGAAAAGCAAACTTGAAGTCTTTGTGGGAACATGCAATTATTTCTCCACTAATTGGGGAATGTGTCCTTGATTTGCTCCACTGATTGAGGAATTAAGGATGAGTTCTATATTGAGAGGATCAGTTGACTTAGTTTAACTTAGTCAAGTTCAGTTAGATTAATTTAACAAGTTGTTAAATTAATAAGATATAGTTTGTTGATGCTTGCATGCATATGACAACTATTATTTTCAGATAACTGAGTATTCTCTCATGGATAACTAATGCATGGCAGTTCAGACAAAAACCCAATCAAGATCAGATGGTGGGACAATGTTCTGTCAGTTTCTAGGATATTTCTAGTAAGTATTCCTTGCATGCGGGAGGAACTTGAGTCCTTAAGTATTGCGTAGTTGGACCTGAGGTTGACAACAGGTATGATCAAGCCAATTTACATGTTTTTTGTAATTGGACCCCAATCAAAACTGCGCAAGGAAATAGGAGCTTGGAGGACTTGTGTAGCCTATATATACAGGCCTAGGTAGTCCATGAGCTACATCATCAGAGTACAGAGAGCGCAGGATAGCTTTTGAGATGATTCTTTTTGTATGTTATAAAGGATTTCCACTTGATTGATAATACAGTGTTGGGGTTTTATGTTGGTTTTTCCCCATTGATATATTCTATGTAATGTGTGATTGATTCCTTCTTATCAGTTATATGTGTTCATGCTTGATGTTGCTCATGGTTGATTAAGCTTCCGCAAAGTTTATGGTAGATGTAGATCTAGTATTATGCTTTAGTACATTGCATATATCAGTTGGATCTGCAAGTGAAATTTCTACATGATATCAGTGAGCTAGTTGATTTGCAGAGAAAATTCTACATGGTATCAGAGCTAGCTGATTTGTAGAAAAATTCTACATGGTATTAGAGCTAGTCGATGTGTAGAAAAAATTCTACAAAATTCCACATGTTATCGAAGCACAGGTGATCAAGGAAGAACAGTATACAAGAAGGAATTCAAATTTTATTATTCGAGATATAGATCTCAATTTCTTATCACATTTATTTCATTGATGGCATTCTCTGGTTTGAGGCTTGAGTATGCCCTTGATGGCAACTCAAACTATATAGCTTGGAAGGATTGCATGGAGGCAGTATTGGAAGATAACGGCCTTAAGGAATTCATTGATCAAGAAGTCCCTAAGCCTATTGATGCTACTCAACTAGCGGAATGGAAGAAGTGTGTGGCTAGAGCTAGGAGAATTCTCTTGAAGGGAGTGCAAGATCACATTGTCTCGAGCCTCCATGGGAAGGAGACTTCACATGCAATGTGGAAAACATTGAAAGATTTATATCAGAATAGCAGTGATCAGAGGAAGCTGCCACTAAAGGACAAACTTTGAAAGATCAAGTGTGAAAAGGATGCGATGATCTCTATGTATCTAACCAAGCTCATCACATGTAGGGATGAGCTTGCGAGTGTAGGGGTCATAATAGCTGATGATGATATGGTGAGTCTAGCACTCCTTGGCCTTCTTAAGAGCTGGCATAGCTACCAGGACTCGGTTAATGGAAGGGAGAAACTGCCAAATTGGGAACGACTATGGTCAGATTTGATGCAAGCGGAGATTAGATGGAGCACTAGAGATGGTTCTTCATCCATGAAGGATGAGGAGAGCTATGCCTTAGCGAGTAAGGCAAAGAAGGGGAAGGAGAAGATTTCTCTTTCCGAATCCAGTTCTTCCAATGGTGGGAAGAAGGTTGACAAATCAAAAGTGCGATGCTTTCGTTGTCATGAGGTGGGCCATTATGCTACAAATTGTCCACTGAAGAAATCCATGAAGGGATCCGAGGAAGGATCTCAAGGTGAGGCACTTGCTTCAGAGTTTGAGTTGGATTTCACACTCTTCGCATGCATGGTTTCATCCATGGTGGGAAGTGGTTGGTTTCTTGACAGTGGAGCTACTTTCCACATGACCGACGACAAGAGTTTGTTCAGTACTTTGGAGGAGAAAGATCTCGAGATACTCATAGCAATGGGTAATGATGAAAAGTATAGTGTCTCAGGGGTATGCATGGTTATCTTTCAAAGGGAGCATGGAGCTTGCCTTACCTTGACCGATGTCAAGTATGTACTAGGACTGAAGAGAAACTTGGTGTTGATCGCGATGCTGGAAGACAGAGGCTATGATGTAGTCTTCAATAAGGGAAAGGTTTTCCTTAGACACATCTTCACTAGACAAGTGAAGTAGATTGGTTCACAGGTCAAGAACCTATATGCTTTTGAGGTTCAAGATGCATGCAAAGCCTTGAGCAGCAAGGCAACTGATGGAGACTTGGTGGTTGAGAGGGAGGGTATGTTACCTCTCAACATGCAGTTCCAGAAGAAGTCTTAGATGATTGTGGAGGAGCCACGATTAGTGTAGTAGCTTCAGGAGGTTGTGGAGGAGCCACAACAGGGGAAACTAAGTGGGGATCGAGTAGAGACATCTACTCATGCAGAGACCTCCAGTAGGGGGAAACTTTGAGCCAGGTGGGCAGATGGATCACATGCAGCCATACCTCCACATAGGAGGCAGGGCAATATAGAGTGATCGTCCCAAGGTGGAGGGGTAGGATTCTTGAGGTACCCAACCTCTTGGATGAGACCTTGCTACGAAAGCCCTGATCTGGAGTAGCAGGAACTGACTAATTGGGTAGAGACAGATGTGGATGGAGCGGCAGAGAGAGCTACAGTGCATGGAATCCCAGGATAGCGTAGAGCATGCAGGCTATAGCAATGCGAGAGGCACAAGTGTGTTGCAAAATGCAGGGTAGCATAGAGAAGGGTGCAATGGTGCGAGATGCATGGAGATGTTGCAGTAGCGCAGAGGTCAGAGAGGGAGCACTTGTCAGCAGTAAGTAGAGCTTCAACATCAAAGTATATTTCTAGCCCAATAGAGAGGTCAGTTGGTAGTTTTTTGTTCTAAGTGTTGCTGGAGTAACTGCACTTGGTAGATGTGTTGCATATAGAACATTCCAGAGTTACACGATCGGGTTTGAGAGGAAGCCTTTCTTGTTGAGAGGGAGTGTTGAAAAGTGTGCAACAAGAAATACTAAATTTAGGAATTGCTAAAAATAGAACGCTAAAAATAGCACTTCTAAAAATAGCAGTTTGGCTAATGAGCATTTTGGCCACCTTGGGTGAGAAGTGAAACTGCTAAAAATAGTATTTTTGGGTCCCTTCCTATTTATAGCACTCCCTGATCTATCTATAGGAAGTAAATTCGAATTTGATCTTACCAGCAGTTTGGAATATTAATTAATTAATTCTCAATGAGTTAATTAGTTAAGGAAAAGCAAACTTGAAGTCTTTGTGAGAACATGCAATTGTTTCTCCACTAATTGGGGAATGTGCCCTTGATTTGCTCCACTGGTCGAAGAATTAAGGATGAGTTCTATATTGAGAGGATTAGTTGACTTAATTTAACTTAGTCAAGTTCAGTTAGATTAATTTAACAAGTTGTTAAATTAATGAGATATAGTTTGTTGATGTTTGCATGCATGTAACAGCTATTATTTTCAGATAATTGAGTATTCTCTCATGGATCATTGATGCATGGCAGTTCAGACAGAGACCCAGTTGAAATCAGATGGTGGGACAATGTTCTGTCAGTTGCTAGGATATTTCTAGTAAGTATTCCTTGCATGTAGGAGGAACTTGAGTCCTCAAGTATTGCATAGTTAGACTTGAGGTTGACAGCATGTATGATCAGGCCAATTTGCATGTGTTTTGTAATTGGACCCCAATCAAAACTGCACAAGGAAATAGGAGCTTGAAGGACTTGTGTAGCCTATATATACAATTGTAGGTAATCCATGAGCTACATCATCATAGTATAGAGAGAGCAGGATAGCTTTTGAGCTAATTCTTTTTGTATGTTATAAAGGATTTCCACTTGATTGATAATATAGTGTTGGGGTTTTATGCTGGTGCTTTCCCCAGTGATATATTATGTGTAATGCGTGATTGATTCCTTCTTATAAGTTATATGTGTTCATGCTTGATGTTGCTCATGGTTGATTAAGCTTCCGCAAAGTTTATGGTAGATGTAGATCTAGTATTATGCTTTAGTACATTACATATATCAGTTGGATCTGCAAGTGAAATTTCTACATGATATCAGTGAGCTAGCTGATTTGTAGTGAAAATTATACACCAAATGATTTTCCATTACAGTTCAGACTTAAAATGGGAAAACCAATTATCATCATGCATAGGAAACAATATGAAAATGATCCAGAAACTAGTAAACATGCCCATGTGGGAAAGGATGTTCCCAAAAAATATGGATATCGACATAACATAATTGATAAGGCCAAGATTCCCAGTCACAAAAACTGCCAAATTAACCATTGATTATTTTCCCCTCTTAATGCGAGGCATATCATGAATAACAACCCCCAACCCAGAATACAGGATAAGCATAATAACATACTAGACTGTATACACCAGCCTTGAGTAGAGATGGGCATCGTCTGATTATATCTGCTGTGTTCCAAGCATCACAAACCTGTAGACAACAAACTTAGGCTCCCTTAGATGCCAAGGATAACAGTTCATACGTCGGACAGATGTTTGTAAATCAATCTCTACTCCCACCACGTGTAGACGTTGAGGATTACCAAATTTCATGTTGTGGATCTGCAAAGATCTATGACCCTTCACAATATCAAGATGGGAGAGTGTGTGACAACATGGGAGAGACCATCCATCGTCCCAAACATTTATTTGTTCGGTCATGTCAATCAACCACATACGAGCCTCTAGCTGCATCGCACCCCGATCGAGGGATTCTTTTTTGTAATGTTTAAAATACATATTTTGAAGTTATGGTTTTTAAATATATTTATATATCATTAATTAATACTTCAATACACATAAAATAATTGTCACTAAAAAATAACAATTTTAAACACTTGAAAAAAATAAACATTTTTCATATAGATATAGTTACATCAATATGTATTTTAGGACCTTTTGGCTAAAAATGACATAGTAAACTAATGATTTTGTGAAAAAAATGAATGAAAAGGTTGAAAAATAATAATTTTTATGTAATTTTTATGAATTATATGCACAAAAATAAAAACATTTGAAGTATTTTTTTTATAAAAAATAATGGTTTACATTAAATTCAAAGTAAAATTAAAAGTGTAAAAAAAAAATTAAAGTTTAACCCTAAGAAAATAAAAAATTAAAATTATTAAAAAAAGTATTGGAAAACAAAACAAACAATCAAAGCAAAAGTTGTGGAAAAAATATTTAAGTAAAAGGAAAAATAAATAAATAAATAATTAAAACATTATAAACATATTAAAATCCAAATTTATTAAAAAAATAATAATAATAATAAAAAAAAATTAAAAAATAAAAATAAAAAACCATTAGAAAACAAAATAAAATAAATCTAAAATGAACAAATAAAAATAGGGAAAACCAAAAAATATAACTAAAAAAATTACAAAATAAATAAATAACACTCACACAGATATATTAAAAAGTTTAAGAGAGATATATTAAAAAGTTTAAGAGAGATTTTTTGGCGTAAATCACAAGATATGTATATTGTAAAATCTCTCTTAAACCTAATATAGATCACAGAAGCCTCAATTCGATATATTAAAAAGTTTGTAAGAAGAGCTTCGCCGTAAATCACATAAGAAAGATCTTTGTCAACGCCAACTAGTGTGGTTCATCGTCAGAACAAGTTGAAGACACATATCAGGGTTAGCATGTTAAATAGACTAAGCAGAGACTCCAATGGCTATAAAAGGGCTAATTTGGACCCTCCAAGGCCAAATTATATTAAAAAATAATAATATTATTTTTTAATTTTTATTTTTATTAAAAATTTTTAAAAAATAATATATATATATATTAATAAATAATATAATTATATATATATATTAAAAAACACATTTTTTTTAAATAATAATAATTAAAAAAAAAAATTAAAAACATTTTTTGGGTGACCATCCTCGGGGCTAAGAGCGTAAGGAGTGGAGTGGACACACCTTTCCGGCTTCCCAAACGGCCTTTGATGTGGGGGCAGGGTGGCTACGTATGTGAAAACGTGTTTTTTAATATTTTCTTTTAGTGTCTATTTATTACTTTTTTTAATGATTTTTCTATTTTTTTTTGGTTTATAATCTTCATTTATATCAATGTATTATATTTAATATATCTTTTTTATTTTTAAATATTTTTCTTTTATAACTAATTTTTTATAAATATTTTTTTATTAACTAAATTTTATAGGTTTTTAAATAATTATTAATTATTTTAAGAGTTATTAATTTACCTTGTTTTTAATTTGAGTTTTTATCTTAATATATTTATATTCATATTTATATATATATATATATATATATATTTGAGTTAAATTTTATTTTTTGAAATTATCTTTTGTAAGAGATTTTTGTTTATTTAATTATTTTCTATATTTTTAATTTTTAATATTTTTGTTTGGTTCAAAAAAAATGTTAAAGCTTTCTATTTTTGTAAAAAGAGCTTTCTATTTTATTTTATTTTTTATTTGTTTTTAACATTTTTAGGTCGATAGGCCTTCTTATGCATTAACTTTTTCGTCAACACTTTTACTTTGATCCATTGGATCAGATGAGACACTTTCAACCATTAATCTGAACCAAATCAAGAAAGCACAAAAGCTCACGAGAAAAGAAATCAAGAAAGCATGAAAAAGCTCATAAAAATCACGAATTGAAAAAAACTCAGAAAAAACAAAGATTTTAAACACAATAAAAGCAAAAGCTAATGAGCTTGCTTGTGCACAGCTCATACAACCCCTACAATTTCTTATATGGGTTCAATGCATTCTGAAAGGCCTTAGCAAGTATGCATCTGTGTCTTTAGATGTTCATGAATCTATTGTAATGGCGTTCGTCCATTCTATGCAGCGCTATTTATTTGGCCAAGGGATACAATAGGTGGTTGTTGCTCAAGGTCTTTCAAGACTGCCAAATGACACTATCAAACTATTTCGGTCAAATTGTTATTGTGCCCTGGACTTCCAGTGGTTAATGATCAACCAGATCACTGGGTGGAGAAGTTCAATGGTTAATGATCACTTCCATCTACACCTGGTGTTCCTATGATGAATTATCTCTACACCTGGTGTTCCTATGATGAAGTATCTCAGGACTATGAAGTTTTTAGAAGGCTATGCCAATCTATGGGGTTCCCAACACCAAGAGGTTTCCCGAGATGAATCCTCAGTAACACTCACATTAGACAGATCATCTGGTAACACACCTCTCTTCCATTTTCATGTCTGAAAACGAACATGGCTTTAAATTCATTTATTTTAATCTGAAACTATGTGATACGTTGTCTGATGTTGTTGACAGGTACACGGCTTTAAATTCATTTATTTTAATCTAAAACTATGTGATACGTTGTCTGTTGTTGTTGACAGGTAGTGGGTTCAAGTCTAAAGAAGCTTACATGTATGGTTTTTTCAATGCTGCTGTTAAACTTCAGGCCGGTTACACTGCAGGAATCATCACTTCATTCTATGTAACTCTCGATTTTGTTGAATTTTTTAAATTTTTTTTAATAAAACTGTGTACATTATTTATTTTTTAAAAGGTGATGGAAATATTGTATTAAATTAAAATCCGCTTTTATATGGTTGATTGTAGAGCAATGAGTACAATGAATTTTTTTTTAATAAAACTGTGTACATTATTTATTTTTTAAAAGGTGATGGAAATATTGTATTAGATTAAAATCCGCTTTTATATGGTTGATTGTAGAGCAATGAGTATAATGAAAATTCTTAGAGGCTTAGCTGTTTTAATATTCTAAAGGACACAGGGTTTTTTGGAGGTGTAGATTTTCCAAAAAAACATGTAGATACACATAAAATTTACACTGGGTAGCAACTCATTGTTAAGGAATAGTTGTCACAGAAGGAATACCATTTCTCATTAGGACCCCATCTTCCAAGTTTAAATTGGCAATATCATTTGCAGTAGAATTGTTGATTCTCAGCCCATGAAAGAAACTAATAATAGAGAAAGGTTTTATGATTTCTGTTTCGATCAAATAATGGTTAGCTACCTACAAACCTTAGGCAAAGATCCATGAACAAGTTCATGGATAATTAAATGCAAATTTTCCAACACCACTAAATCTGTGATGTTTTCCTTTTTAGCTAGAATAAATGCTTGAAGTAATCTATATATCTCAACTGCATTTTTTTGTGTAATTGTCTAACCCCCAACTGTCCTTAATTTCAATTTTTCTATCAAAATTAAGACTAACCCTTTAAAAATAACCCAATAACACCTTCTACTCAAAAAGAAAAACTCTATAGATTATAGAAAACATCCTATATCATGTTTATGCGGTGGAAGCTCCACCATTATCAAAAACACACAAAACTTGATAGTTATTTTCTACTTTTGTTCAATGCATCACTTGATAAATTAACTAGGTAGAAATTGATTCAGGTGATGGTGAGTCTAATCTGTGTTGTATAATTATGTTTTTACTCAGCTGTCAAAAGACCAAGTTTAGCAGATTGGCATGACAAAATAGACATAGATTTCCTAGGAACAATCCCTGGGGAGCCTTATGCACTCCAGACCAACGTCTATGGAAACGGGATAGGAGACGGGAGCCATATCATAGGTAGGGAACAACAATTCCATCTCTGGTTCGACCCTACTGAAGACTTTCATTACTACACAATTCTTTGGACACCTCGTCAAATCCTGTATGTATAATGAATTTTTTGGTTTAATGTTTACAATGTGAGATGTATTTTGTATTCTGATGTAAGTTGTATCCTGATGTAAATGTAAGTGTTTTGATGACTATTCATATTTACTAACAGTGTTTATCACTATTCTCATTAATGCAAGGATTACACCATACTCCCATTTCTGATTATTTTCATCATTTTCTTGATTTGATAATGACAATGAAATTACCATCATTTTCTTTTGATTTGATAATGACATATGATGAAATTACCATCATTTTCTTGACTTGATAATGACAGATCATGAAATTACTGTGTTCCTACTATCTGGTATTGCAGGTTCATGGTGGACAGTATTCCCAACAGAACATTTCCTAGGATGAAGAGCCTGGGAGCGATATACACTTCCAAACCAATGTCAATTTATGCAACTATATGGGATGCTTCTTCATGGAGAACAGATGGGGGAAGATACAAAGCCAATTACACTTACCAGCCATTCCTCGCCACATACACAAACTTCATCACCGTGTCATGCCCTCCAGTATTGAAGGACGAACTTTACAATCTGGATAATCAGTACTGTTCGCAAGGCAGAGTTTTGGACTATAATTTCCCTCCCGAGCTCAACCAGTACCAGCTTCAAGCTCTGGATGTCGTACAAAAGAATTACATGGTCTACGATTACTGCCAAGATTTTAGGCGATATCCCAAGGGCTCGATGCCTAAATGTTCTGCAGTGCCCACTTCTTCCATTACCTCTACTACTTCCAAGCGTTCAATAAACCTCCCTTGAGTGAGCGAGCAGGAATTAGATCCATGTTTTCGATCTGAATTATCTATTAATAAATTGAAACGGGGAGTGCAATCATGTATTTCATAAATTATACGTAATGATTAACAGTTTCAATGCCAGATGAGTACAAAATAAGCTATTTTATGTGCTTTTTCATCTTATTCTACAAGGATTCTCAATGTTGATACCCAGTCAAGCAGAAAAAAAAAAAAAAAAAAAAAAATTTAAAAAAAAAAAAAAAAAAAAAAAAATAAAAATAAAAATAAAAATAAAAATTGATTCAGATATTTAAGAACGGTTTTCTCAAATTTATAGCTTTTCACAATTATGCTTCCCAAAAATAGTAAAGTGGGTTTTCTTACAGCAAGTGAAATACAAATATTTTTGACATTTTAACAAATGAACCTTGATGACTGACTGTCCTGTTAGTCCAATTCTAACTCATGGCCTACTGGCATCGATTGTGGTACTTGAGTCAAATCAATGTGTGTTTTTTAAATTCATCATATAATTTGTGTTTTTAAAATTCATTATAGATTTTAATAGATTTGTTTTATTTAGAGAAGCTAGAGACTATAGATGAGTTGTTATGGATGTGTGTTTTATATTATTACCTCTTTTATGTTGTCATGGGGCAGGCAATATAAACACTGTTATTTTTTGCTTTTTCTGTTCATAAGGCATGCTTTCGTGTATAGTATTCTAATCCCTATACTGCAACTCTTATTTGGAGTGGAGTAAGCAACTCTTATTTGGAGTGGAGTAAGGATTATGCTTGTCCCAAGTAAGTCTAAGCCTTTCAACCTTTTTGGCTTATTTGCTTATATCAAACATTTATGTAGGGCTTCAACCAATTAACATTTCATTGAGCATGTATTTACAAATCAATGATTTTGGGATCAAATCCCACAAAGCAATTCTATACCTGCTCTTCAAATTCCTTCAAGCTTTTAAAAGTAAAACCAATGAATTATCAATATAATTTTACCATAATAAAAAACAATTAGAAAGCCTTTGGCCAGCTCAAATTGCTCATCCGTTAGGCTTCAACCAACATCTCTTCTAAAAAAATTCAACAATTCCAATTTAATAATCCTATCGGCCTCTCTTTGTACCTTTTGGGACAATTGCTAGTTATACTTGATGAAGGCAATTATCTTGTAGTTGGTTTGGGTCAAAATGCTTTGTCTCTTAATTAATTTTTAAATTTTTAGAAACTATTTCGAAAGTTTATTAAATTTTTAGTAAAATTAAATATTAAACTTATTTTTTTAGAAATTGAAATTTAATTTTTGAATTTTTAAAATTTGAATTTATAATAATTTTATAGTGGGATGACTAAGTTTATGTGGTTTAGTATCATAATTTTCAAAAAAAAATAATTTAAAAATAAAAAAGAAAAACACTTTAAATCGGCTAATGTCCTTATAAATGAATTATTGAAAAAAAAAAATCCAAATTTATGGAATTTTTCAATAATTAATATTTTCTTTAAAAAAAGAGTGTCCATTACGTTTTGGCCTTTTACTAACCATGGAATTTGGCCAATTTAAAAAACAAAAGCAGTAAGGCTACATATCACAGTAATTTTTCCCTTGTTGATTTCATGATTGAATGGACTTGGTTCAATCATTTTCCTCAATAAACTTACATATATTATATATTTTCACAATTCAATTTTAAATCCTGATGTAGTGTAAAAAGAAAAATTTAAGTCAACACTTCAATAAACAATTTTTCTCTTTTCTCTTCACAAATTTAATCATAACTCAAAAATATAAAACAAAAATTAATTCTGTAGGAATCTTTTGCCCTCACACTCAAGCCTTTGTGTAACTTAGTTTTTATTTTAATATACTAGACATTGTACTTTTTTATATTAGATATTTTATTACATATGAATTTTTTGCCATGTAATTAAGATGGCATAGGATACTTCATATCAATTCGATATTTTTGACATTAAAATTCTTACATAAATTATTTATTTTATGCTGAATTAGGATGACTATAAATTTAGAGTTAAATAAAAGAGTTTGTTACCGTAATTAGCTTTTTTAAAAATTATATATATATATATATATATATATATATATATATATATATATATATATATATATTATATATATATATATATATATATGTCAGTGTAATTTGTCCTCTTTGTTTGGCCTATTAAGCTAAGGATGGAATAAAATGTGCACAAGCACATTTCAATAAACTCTTAACTTTTGTAGTAAACAATAATGTTGGGGTTAATATTTCATCCAAAATTATCTATGCACCTATCTCTTTTTCTCCAAGGTTATCTAGTCCATTAATTACTTTTGTTACTTCCCTTTTTCATATTCAAATGCATTTGATTATTAGATTTATGAATCTGTTCAAGCATTCAATAATTGTTATTAATTACTTGTTGCATAAGAGGCATGTGCTAAGTAGCAACACTACATATTACACTTTTTTATGTTTGATTTTAATTTTTATATAGCTTTTTATGTTTGATTTTTTTGGGTTTTTTTATAATCTTGATATTTAATATATTTCTTTATTTACTTATTATTATTATTTAATTTTTATTTTTATTTTTTATATATTTTTCAATTCTATTCATGTATATATTATTTTATTTTATTTTGTAGAGATTATGGTGATCCTCTACTAGAACCCGACCACACTATATGTCAATTTGATAGTTGATTTAAAGTTTTCGTTTTCGTTAAACTAGATCAAGTCTACCCCACAATGTGTCAATATCATGGTTACTTTTAAGTTTTCATTGTAATAAGTCGAGTTCATTTCCACTGCGTGTCAATTTCATTATTGGTTTTTAAATTTTCATTGCAATTTGTCAAGTTGTTTTAGGCTAAAATTTTAAAATAGTTATACTTTTAGCGTTTAAAAAATAAATTACTCTTGGTATAATGACTCTTTTATTCTAATGTTAATTTTTCAAGTTTGTTTAAGTCATATAATTTGTTCATAATGCCATGGTTGAAATATGTTGAAAACTTAAGGTTTTTTTGTAGTCATGATATTTGGTTTTAATTCCATGGTTGAAATATTGTCAAAATTTTAAGGTTTTTCTAGGTCATGATCTTTAATATTATGGTTGAAAACAATTATAATTTTAGGGTTTTTAGAGTCATGATATTTTATCTTTAACATCATGGCTGAAAATTATTAGAATTTTAAGACTTTTCAAAAACACGATATTTTATCTTTAACGCCACCACTGGAAATTATTGGAATTTTAAAGTTTTTCAGAGTCATGATATTTTATTTTTATATCCATTGTTAAAAAATGTTGAAAATTTATCTTTCGAGGAAAAAAAAGTCATTCCAACATACACTTTTTTTTCATTTTCAAATTGTTTTTCATGCTTTATGTGGCTTTTTTGGCTAAAGAGTTCAGTTTAGCATTAAATTATAGTTTAAATAAACTTTACATTAAATAATAATAGTTTATTTTTATTAATTCTTAACATATTATTTTTAATTAAAACTATATATAATGTTATAATTGTATGATTACATTTCTAAAATAAATAAATTTCAAATTATATATATATATATATATATATATATATATATATATATAATATAGATATATATATATATAATATATATATATATATATATTAGTTGGAATGAAAGCATGGGAAACTTGAGAGTACTTCTACACATTTTGTTGATGGTAAAACGGGTAAATTGTCAGCCTTGTCTACAGGGCCTGGCCCCAAGAAAATCGAAAAGAGTCAAAACCATGATCAACGAAAACTAGCAACAATAACAAAGAACTTCAGGTCTAGCTCTAAACCACTTAAGCTAACATTTGGGTTTTTTTTTTTAACTTGGAATGAAAGCACAGGAAGCCCCAAAGTACATCCCCATATTTTGTGGATGGTAAACCGATAAATAGTTCGTCTTGATTATAGGACCTCACCCCAAGAGAATTGAATATATTAGAACCCATGATCAACAACAACTAGCAACAATATCAAAGAATTTCATGTCTAGTTCTATACCACTTGAGCTAACCCTTGGGGATCAATTATAAATTAGATATTAAAATAGAGTGTTAATTATTTTTACATCAAAACATTTTTAAGAAGTAGGTATGCACTGGATATAATTAAATAAAACTAATTGCTAGATTGAAAACTATTATTAAAACTTTAGTGATTAAAATTAGTAAATACCAACATAGATCCATCTTAACTTTAGATCTACCAAGCGCTGAGAGTGATCAAATTATCAATATGCAAACTTTTTTCTGAATCCAAAACTTAAGGAAATGTTTACAATTCAAAATATGTGATTCCTCTTGACTCTTGGTAGGTTCGAAGTTAAGATGGATATACGTTGATTTTGAGCAAAACTTTATATATATAT
>APFE031180180.1:0-28670 GCA_000404065.3 Pinus taeda
TTTGGAGATCTCTAGTGTGAGCATTGAAGTCACCTAGGAGGATGACTTCCCCAACAACACAGTATCGGGTGATGTCGGTGTACAAGTCTATAAAGGGATCCCCATTTGAGCCATTATGGACAGCAAATGGTGAAGAGGTTGGGGGGAAGTAACAAACTGCAATGTAGATGTCCCTCGGAGGAGAGACTCCGACGCTAATCCGAATCCACATAAACCTGGCAAACTCATCTTCAGCAACCAAAGATACCCTGTACCGAAGTGAGTCACTAGCCAAACAAGCAACTCCACCTGATCCCCTAACCCCTCTTGAGCTCCTTGTCTCCTACCTGCAAACTAAGATCCCATTGTAACCTACAATATCTGGGAGGGGTCGAACAAGGCTCGCATGAGTCTCGGTCACAAAGAGGATGTCCATTGATGACCATAATACAAGAGTCCCGGCGATGACCAGAAAGATCCATTACCATTCCAACAACGGATAGAAATGCTTGTACCCTGTTGCCTCCCCAAGTGGGCCCGTCATTTGGAACCTCCAATTTGGGGTTTCCACCCAGGTGGGAAGGAGTCCCGAATGACTACCCGGAGATTCTTGATAACCGCCCATTTCCCTGCCTGTCATGCTGCCATAACTTGTTCTCTAGATTGTTTAAGTTCCACAACCTGTGCTCGAGTGAGGTCCTCGTCTAAGAAAATCCTGTTGAGAAGAGAAAATAACTTCCGCTTAGTATTGAGGGCGCAGAGTTGGTTAGATGCAGTCTGAAACCTGAGGAGAGAGACGCAATCACTAAGCCACAAGATATGAGCATAGTTCAGCATGGTATTAGAGCCACAGTGAAAAGCAATATGATAAAAGCATGGTTACTAGGGTATAGAATGAAAATATATTACAGTCTGGTATCAAACCTGCAATGAAAAGTCGCTAGATAAAGGCCCCATCACCAAGTTGTATGATGGTTAAACATCTAAGCCATGGAAAACACACAATACGGGACATATTATAACTATCAGATCACTCTTAAGTATTAGAGTAAATCTGGTGTCACTTAGAAGAATTTTAGATCACAGAGTCGTTGCAGTATAGACCATAAAGCATATTCCTAATTGGATTTGTCAAAACTTTTCCCAACCTTTCAACACTATCCCAAGCCAATCAAACATGGCTTCCTTCTCCACACATTTTGAAATATAAATAAACTACTTTGAAGTTAAACTTGGTTGCAATCTCTTCATTGACGAGAAAAGAAGGGTATGCGTTTCTTTTGACCCTCCAAACAATGGCCCTTCAATATCTACCACTTCTTGCTTTCCATAAAAGGTTAGTCTTCATAAAATTTTAATGTTTAATTGTATTTTTGTCGTTTGTTGAGAATCTGGACGTCATTAAGAGCAACTCAAAAGTTAACTTCTTTTGATTGTTATTAGCTTTTTTAGCCTTTCCTCCTGACCATCATTCCAACTTGTTTTAGCTTTTTGAATCCTTTCCTCCTAACCATCATTCCAACTTGTCTTACCTGGTTCTAGAATAGGCTTAGGGTTTCTAAGATTAGGATTTTGTTTAGTTAATCATGGAAGCAGATGGCTTTGTAAGTTTCATTTGGTGTCTGTACTTACCAGAAAAAAAATTCTGCAGTTCATCCACTCAAAAAATTTAAAGTTGTCACATATCTTTTGATTGGAGCTAATCATGTACCATCTATTCATTGGGACCTTATATCAGCGTATGCCTGCCCTTTTGCAGCTGTATCTAGGTGTTGATATCATTTTGCTCTAAATGACGTTATCCTCCTACTGTAGACACTTCCGTCCAGCACCATTTGCATCACTAGAATTGACTACAGGTTTCTTATGCAATTACAATGATTTGCTCATCAAGCCTTCCCCACATGAACCACTTATATTTGTATTACAAATTTTCCATTCAAAGATCATGATTTAACTAATAACGATCATTCTAGGACATCTTTT
The DNA here is from genome assembly GCA_000404065.3 of Pinus taeda. Lineage (NCBI taxonomy): Eukaryota > Viridiplantae > Streptophyta > Pinopsida > Pinales > Pinaceae > Pinus > Pinus taeda. The sequence continues at coordinate 1,966 of APFE031180180.1, forward strand.
GAAAATGCATTCGAAGATCAAGTTAATGCAACGTCTCTTGTTTTTCTTGATTTGGTGCAAATCTAGAGTCCTAAAATGTTTCTCAACAGTGCAATAGCAATGATCTCGCCTTTTTGGCATTCGCATGTCTTTTGTAATGGCATGTTGAAGTATTGCACCTCTGAATAAGTATAGTGAATGCCAGATTTCATTATCCTTTTTTCTTTGTTTCTGTGTTTCACGATCCATGGAGATCAGTGATTGCTATGTCCATAGAATATTTGTACCAAGCAGATCTACCGAAAGGATCACTTCCTGCAGACTCAACCACGCAGCGTGACCCCGAGAGTGTCGAGAGAATTGAACCTATGACCTCTCAATAACAGAAGTGCTTTGACAATCGGGGCTCGACCAATTGTGCTAACCCTCAAGATGTAGAAAATCCACAAAGTTCTGATCTACTAATATGAACAATCTGAAATATAATTTCTTCTCATATAAACACGAAATTTCTCTACCAAATTTGCAGCGGAATATAACAGAAATAATTGCACAAATCACATAAGAGAACACAAATTTTTCTAGGGAAACCAACTGGGAAAACCCTCGCTTGTAAGAATATTATTGAAGAAGAATGAGCAAAAGATCTCTTACAAATACACTTGATTCAATAGAAAATACAATGACCTCTCAGCCTTAGACTAGGCTTGAAAAAACCTACAAGATGTTGACCCTGCTTCCCTAAATCCTTGTGCAAAAGAGCTTGTATTTCCTTAAGCAAGCCTCCCAAACCTTAGCGCAACTCGAGCTCCTATTAAATAGAGAAATTCCCTATTTCTATGCGCACTTCTAAAGGATCTTCCTCCTTCAACAGTTCGCACAAGAAAAGTCCTTGACTCCTTTCTCTCACAAGCTCGCACAAAATTATCATACAATGTGTGCCTTCGTTCCTCCTTTTAAAGCAATTTGAATGGCTAAGTTTAGCAAATTTATAATTAAGGAATGATTTTATGATTGATTGAGTTAACTAAGTGAAAACTCACATGCAACTCATCTTGTCCTAAGTTTAGCAAATTTATAATTAAGGAATGATTTTATGATTGATTGAGTTAACTAAGTGAAAACTCACATGCAACTCATCTTGTCTCAAATCTAAGACTTGAAACTCAACCACTTATCATTTTCCTCAATCAACTCACACTAGAAGACATGTAACTCACCCTTCCACTTGAGCACATTAGTTCGCTGCATCATAGCTCATCCTAATCTTTAGGGAATCTCCTAATTTTTAGGAAATCGAGCATGCCAAAGAAGAAATTCAAATTTGACTCCTTGAATTAAGGCACAAAACAAGGAATCAATTTCTCTCTACTACTTTCAACACTCCCTCTTAGCAAGGAAGGGATTTTGTACAACTCCCAACTTATCTCTATGGTGAACAAAACTGCTTCGCTAATGCCTCTGTCAAGATGTCTGCTATCTGCCCCCTTGTTGAAATATATGGTAGCTTCACTATCCCTTTCTGCACACAATCTCTGAGATGATGGTTCCTGATCTCAATATGATTTGAGTGATCATGAAACATTGGGTTCTCAAAGAGCTTAATGCAACTCTGATTATCATAATATATCATGGTAGGCTCCATCCTCTATTTGAAGAGTCCCACAAGCAACTTCCTCATCCAAATAGCCTCACATGTTGCCAAACTAGTAGTCATGTACTAGGCCTCTGCTAAACTGAGTATAATTGATCTATGCTTCCTGTTATACCAGTAAACAATTGTTGACCCAATATTGAAGATGCCACCTAAAGTACTCTTCTTGTTTGTGCAGCACCCTGCCCAATCTGCATTTGTGAAGCCTTACTCCATCAACTTGTTTGTACCGCAACCCATAATCCATTGTGTCTCTGAGATATCTCAACACATGCTTCGCAGCAACCCAATGCACTCTAGTCAATTCCACCATGAACTAACTCAGTTGGTTGACTACAAAGCAAATATCAGGTCATGTGTTGACCAAGTACATCAATGACCCAATGAGTTGCCTATATACTATAGGATCCACTCGCTCTCCTTTACTAGCATCCACTTTCTTCCGGTTTATGACTAGAGGCGTGGCCATGGGCCTACAATCCTGCATATGAAATCTCCAGAGAAATTTTGTAGTGTACTTTCCCTGTCCTACAAAGATCTCACCATCACCCTGCAAACCTCTAAGCCAAGGAAATAGTGCATAAGCCCCATATCCTTCATCTCAAACTCCCATGCAAGGTCCTCCTTGTAATCCTGGATCAAGCTCTCATCTCCAGTCAATATAAGATCATCAACATAGAGAACTAGAATAAGCGGAAGTCCTCCAACCATGATGTAATATAGGTTGACATCTGTCTCAGTCTCAGTGAAGCCCATTCCTCGAAGTTAGTTATCAATCAAAGTGTACCATGCTCTCGCTCTCGGAGCCTACTTGAACCCATAAAGAGCTCTCTTCAGCCTGCACACCTATGTGTCTCTGCCAAACTACTCAAACCCCTTTGGCTGCTCCACATAGATCTCCTCCTCAACCACTCCATTGAGGAAGGTTGTCTTCACGTCCATCTGGTGGATCTTCCACCCTATCTGTCTTGCAAGTGCTAGAATATTCTTGATGGATGAATATTGTGCTACTGGGGCAAAAGTTTCCTCATAATCTATGCCCTCAATCTGTGAGAAGCCCTTGACCACGAACCTGGCCTTGTACTTCTCCACACTCCCATCTGCTCCATGCTTCACCTTGTACACACATTTCGATCCAACTATTGATTTCCCCTCAAGTCGTTGAACAATCTCCCAGATATCATTCTTCGTGATAGAGGAATACTCCTCCACCATGGCATCCTGCCAAACCTACTATGAATTTGCCTCCTTATAAGAAGAGAGCTCAATGTCTACCAACTCTGTCATCGGTGCCATATAACCCGTGTACCTTTGCGGTTGTTTACTCTACCTAAACATGGTGCTAGGAGCCTCGACTTGCTCCTAAGCCTCCTGAATCAACCTCTCGAACCACTTGGCCTTCTTCCTCCCTGTGGTAGGTGGCTCTAGCTAATGCCTAAACTCTTCTCCTCGTCCTACTACAACTCTTATTGTGCAGCCCTCTTTCCACTTGGTTGTGGTTGGGTTTGTGGTTGACTCTGAGGTGATGGTTGTGACTCTTGATTAGGAGCGAGTAGCTCCTCCTCAAGTACTGCAATCTGCTCACACTCTAAGGTAACTCTCAAAGCCTGATCCTCCTGGAATCTCACATCTCGCCTAAGAATTGTCTTCCTGAGTCCTGGAAGATACACCCTCTATGCTTGAGTTGTCTCACTATATCCCACAAAAATCCCCTTTTTTGTTGTGGGCTCCAGCTTCTTCTTGCTATCCTTGGACACATGACAGTAGACCTTTGTGCCAAAGATTAGGAAGTGTGAAACATCAGGCTTCCTGCCTGTAAAAGCCTCCTCTAGTGTAGCTTGTCCAAGCACCCTGTGTGGACTCCTGTTCTACAGAAATATTGTAGTGTTGCACACTTCTGCCCACAAGAACAAAGGCAATCCCTGATCATGTAACATAGCCTTGGCTGCTCCAATAATACTCCATTTCTTCCTCTCAACCACCCCATTTTGCTAAAGGTTATGAGGTGTTATCAACTCTCTCCTAATACCTTCCTTTGCACAAAACTCCTTGAAGGCATTAGAGACAGATTCTCCACCATTGTCACTTCTCACAACCTTGATTTTCTTCCTGGTTTGCTTCTCAACCAAGGCCTTAAACTCCATGAACCTGACTAAGACCTCATCTTTTTTTTTCATAAAATAAATCCATGTTTCTCGAGAAAAATCATCAATGAAAGTAACATAATATATGTCTCATCAATGATGGAGAAGAAAAGGCGTTGCACACATCTGAATGCACGAGCTCCAAAACCACTTTGGCTCTGTTGTCCTAGCCATGGCAAGAAGACTTGGCATACTTGCCAAGCATGCACCCCTTGCACACTCCACTCTTGTCAACGCCGCATGTCGATAATCCTATGGCAATCTGTTGAAGAATCTTCAACGCCCCATGATGCAAGTGTCCCATGCACTTGTGCCAAATTTCAGCAACATATGCAAATGATGCCTTGCTTCTCAAGGCTACATCCTCACACCTATCTGCTTCACTGTCCCTGAAGCTAGATGCTTGAGGTAGGCCTTACCTCTACTGAGATGACATCATATCCTTTATCCTCAAGGACAGTTATGCACATCATGCCTTGCTTCTCAAGGCTACATCCTCATACCTATCTGCTTCATTGTCCCTGAAGCTAGCTGCTTCAGGTAGGCCTTACCTCTACTGAAGATGACATCATATCCTTTATCCTCAAGGACAGCTATTGAAACCTGGTTCTTCTTTAGCCCTAGGACATAAAGCACATCTTTAAGATGAAGAGAATTCTCAAAGCTAATAGTACTAATTCCCTTGGTAGCATACTTGCCATTATCTCCAAGCTCGATATTCACCTGCATATCCTTCTCATCCAACTGGCTGAAATACTCCCTGTTTCCAATCATATGGAAAGAGACTTCTGAATAAATATACCATGTGTTTCTCCCTACTAAGCTTGTCATGCTAGCTATCAATGAGAAATCCTTCTCAAACTGAGAGGCAAACTCATCTACCTCAGTTGATGCAACTACATGCTCCTTATTTGACCCTTTCTTCCTCCAATTAGGACACTTAGAAGCAAAGTGACCAATCTCATGGCAATGGAAGCACTTGATTTTACTTAGATCCTTCTTCTTCTTGTCATTCTTCTGATTGTTCTCACTCTTCTCTTTGCCTTTCTTCCCTTGGACTTTACCAACAAGAGCAAGATTCTCCTCTTCCTTCTCACCCTTGGACACCTTGCCACTGCGGCTAGAAGCCTCAACTAGTATGAGCCTTAGCTCCTCCTGAGTGAAGTCACTCCATAGGCGTTCCCAATTCGGCAGTGTATCTCGTCCAGTAATACTTTTCGAGAAAGTATGCCAATCCTTGGTAAACCCATTCAAAGCCACACACAAGCTCTCTATCCACCGGCTTCTCTCCAACAACTATTAGCTCATCACGGACTTCCTAAATTCGATGCAATAGGTAGTTATATTCTCACCCTTCGACATCTTGATTGTCCTTAGATTCTCTCTGAGGACCATCTTCTGATTCTCAGAAGGGTTCTAGTAGAGTTGGACTAAGGCATCCCACATCTCCTTAGTTGTATCTTTACTTGCAACATGAGAGACTACATGATCCCAGAGTCCATCTAGGATCATCCTCTTGGTCTTGGCCATCTACCTTTAGAACAAACTTAACTCGTCTGGATCTGAAGGTTTTGCAACACCTTTCTCTGTATAGTCCTTCAGCTCAAACTTGTCCAACAAGAACATTACCCGGACTTTCCAAACACCAAAATTTGAGGCGTCGTCAAGTTTATCCTGCTCTCTCAAGCCTACTCCTACATGTGTCATCTTTCAAACATGAAAGTTGTGTGTTGGTCGATTCCTGTTCACTGCTCTGATACCATGTAGAAAATCCACGAAAATCTGATCTGCTAATATGAACAATCTGAAATATAATTTCTTCTCATATAAACACAGAATTTCTCTACCAAATTTGCAGCAATATAGAACAAAAATAAATGCACAAATCACACAAGAGAACACAACAATTTTTCTAGGGAACCTAACTGGGAAAACCCTCGCTTGCTTGAGAATATTATTGAAGAAGAATGAGCTATAGATCTCTTACAAATACACTTGCTTCAATAGAGAATACAATGACCTCTCAACCTTAGTCTCGGCTTGAAAAAACCTGCAGGATATTGACCCTGCTTCCCTAAATCCTTGCGCAAAAGGGCTCTTATTTCCTTGCGCACGCCTCCTAAACCTTAGCGCAAATCGAGCTCCTATTAAATAGGAAAATTCCTTATTACTATGTGCACTTCTAAGGGATCTTCCTCCTTCAACAATTCGCACAAGAAAACTCCTTGGCTCCTTTCTCTCACAAACTCACACAAAATTATGATACATATTGTGCCTTCATTCCTTCTTTTAAAGCAACTCAGATAGCTAAATTTAGCAATTTTCTAATTAAAGAATGATTTTGTGATTGATTGAGTTAACTAAGTGAAAACTCACATGCAACTCGCACTAGAAGACAAATAACTCGTCCTTCCACTTGAGCACATTAGTTAACTACACCAGCCTAGATCCATCTTAACTCCAGATCTACCGAGCGCCAAGAGGGATCAAATCTCTTGAGATGCAAACTTCTTTAAGAGTGAAAGGGGAATTGATCTCTCTGGGCGCTTGGTAGATACAGAGTAAAGATGGATCTATGCTAGTATTATATACATGTAGTTGGCATTGAAACATTTTATTTATAATTCACGTTCTCCACATTAAAATGTCAAAACATGCCCCCTCAATTTTTTTGTATGCACACATTTAATTATTTTTATTGTTAATATTTCTAAAATATTACATATCAAATCCATATTAAGCATTGAAAGGATTACAAATTTCCCTCATTCATTGAATTAGAAAGCAACTATTAATAGAATAAGATATCTTTCAATATTTCTCTTTCATGTTAAAATCTTCTAATCAACTAGCTTCTTGAAATATTTTATTTATAACACACATTATTTTTTTCTTTTTTTATTGAATATTTTTAAAAAAAATTTATATCATCTCCCTATTAAAAAATGAAATAAATTATACATCTTCCCTAGTTATGAAAAGTGAAAATATAAGATAATTTTTAATTTAAATTACTTTATTTTTTTCTATATAAAGTAGATATAAAATTACTTTATATCAAATTATGATATATAAGATGGACATTGAAATATTTTACTTATAGTTGATGGTAATTTTTTATTATTAATCTATTTTTGTTTTAAATATCACATGTAAACTGAAAGTAGAATGAACTACACATTATGTAATATAAATAATACTATTTCCTGTCATCTCCATATTAAGTAGTGCAGAAATTACATTTCTTCATCGTATTAAAAAGTAAACTTTTTTTTTACTCATCGCCACATATTAAGTAATGAAAAAAGTACATTTCTTCCTCATAATTATTTGTCACTTTTGTTACTTTTATCCCTATATAAAGTTACGTAAAATTAAGGTACAAATTGAAGTATTTTAATTATGGCCAACATTAATTCCTTTTGTTATTGTTATTTTTAATTTGTTAATTTAAAGTATTATTTTTAAATGTAAAATACGTGACAACATCTCTCCCACACTGGGTTGTAGAGCGCCTCTCGGCGCAATCATAGCTTGTCCTAATTTTAAAGGAATCTCCTAATTTTTAGGAAATCGAGCATGTCAAAGAAGAAACTTGAATTTGACTCCTTGAATTAAGGCACGAATCAAGGAATCAATTTCCCGCTACTATTTTCAACACGAGGCTCAAATTTGATTGTGTTAAAAAATGTAGCTCGAGGGTACTTCTCAGTGGCGGTGCATATAGTCTGCAGAACTGACGGAGCAAATGTCACTTCCTAGATACTTTATTTATAAAGTGGCCTTTTAAAGTGATTTAAGTGATTTTAGAAGGGTTGAGTGACTGAAGTGATTTTAGAAAGTTTTTTTTTCCAAAAGTGATTTAAGTCATCTCAATGAGAGACTATGTCACACCCGTTGATCTTAAGATGGCAAGATTTAATGGTTTTAGTAATTAATGAGTTTATAAAAGGAGATGGGGGAAGTGCAGAGGCACACTTTTCAAAAGAGAAAGAGGAAAAGGGGGTTAAGGAGAAAAAGAGGAGGTGCAGCAAGGAAGGGCACAAATTCCAAGGCAACTAGCAGCAAGAGAATGGCACATTTCTCCATGCAGCTTGAAGCAAGGAAAGGGCACGCTTTTCTAGAAGAATTTTAGCCATTAATGCAGGTTGTACAACAGTAAATCTAGGCACGAAATTTCAGCTGAGATGGCACAAAATTCAAGGAGAAATATTGTTGTTTTGTAGAAGAAAAATTGGCACACAAATCAAGACAGCAAGGGCATTGTTTCCTTGACTGTTTTTTGGTGCATTTAGTGTTGTCCGTACAATCTAAATGCTCATATAGTCCGTACAACAGAGGCACAAAATTCTAGACAATTTGTGGCATGATTTTCGAGAGGATCTTGGGCAGAATTTTTGAGATAAGTACAACTAATTTTTGGTAGAAATTAATTGTTGTAAACGCAGAAATTTATCTATGAGCATTTAATAAAAAATTCCCCTTCTCTATTGGTTTTCACTTTAGGGTTTTTTCCAGGGGCATTGCCCAAAAATCTCAAGTGTCAATTCTTATGGGGTTTTACTGTTATCTTCAACATTTAAAGTTCAGATTTAGTCTTTAGCGTTTCTGCTCATAAAAATCAGTTTGCATGTGTTTGAGTTAAAATACATTATTGCCAAAGCTTTTATTGGAGTTGGAAATCTGAGTTTTGACCAAGTGTTTGACAAAATTCCTACATGAGATAATCACATCATAGGTAAAATTTCAACATGGTATCAAAGCGAGGTTGTTGAAGTACAATGGACAGGTGTTGACACAGATTTATTGCAAGGATTGCAAAAGAGGATTGTGAAGGAAAATTGAAGGGAAAAATGACCATTAGTTAGTCGGGGAAGATAGCTTCCAGCATCAAATATGAGGATATGTTGAAAGGGGTCTCTAACTACTTGCAGTGGAAAGTGAGAATGGCAGCTATTCTCAAGGAGAACAAGTTGTGGAACTTCATTAGCGCTATTGTGCCTGTACCCACATCAGATCCTATTGCTCTAGATGTTCATGAGGTAAAGGTAGAGGCACAGAGGATTATCTTGGATGGTGTGAGAGACCATCTCATTCTACATTTGGCTGAGAAACAAATAGCCAAAGAAATGTGGGATGCACTTAAAACTTTGTACGAGGCAAAGAATGAGAACAAGAAAATGACCCTTAAGGACAAGCTCCTTAATAGTAGGATGGTCAAAGGAGAGAGTGTGATCTCCTATCTCACCAAAGTTGCTTAGGTGAAAGATGAGTTAACAGCAATTGGAGTGGCCATTTCAGACTTAGAATTGGTGCATATAGCTTTAATGGGCTTCACCAAGGAGTGGGATGTTTTCGTAAAGTGTGTGGTGGGTAGAGAGCATCTTCTAGATTGGAGCAAGTTGTGGGATGACTTTACTCAAGAAGAGATTCAAGAGTGTTCTATGAGTAGAGATTAGGTTAAGACAGACAATGGTGACGAAGAGAATGTGTCCCTTGCAGCAAAGGGTAAAGGCAAGGGAAATGTAAAGGGAAGTGGGGGAATCTACTTCTAGGAAGACATGAGCAAAGTCAAGTGCTTTGCATGTCACAAGTTTGGTCACTATGCAGGCCAATGTCCAAACAAGAAGAAAGGTAAGAAGGGGAATGAGGAATAGATAGTTGGTTCAGATAAGGTTGTTGAGTTTGCAGAGAAGTTCAAGGAGTTCCCCTTGGTATCTTGTCTTTCAAGGAGCAATGTCGCTCAGTGCAAGAACACTAGAGTTTGGTTTGTGGACAGTGGGGCATCGTGCCATATGACAAGGACTAGAGCTATGTTCCTAAGTATGACAAGTATCAACTCAGACATGCGTGTTGACAATGGGGTGCACACTACACACGCAGTGAGGGGGACTGGATATGTGAGATTCTAGTCAGAGTCAGAAGGATATTTGGAGGGTGACTATGTGCTTTGGGTACCAGAGTTGCAAGCAAATGTCCTCTCCATGGCAGTTCTGGAGGATGACAAATATGTTGTCATTTTTTGTAATGGACAAGTGGTGAGTTATGTAAAAGGAGAGAGCATGGATGTAGCACGAGTTATTGGTATCCGTGTGGGTAGGATGTACAAGCCGATAAGTCATCCTATGGATGGTGAGCCCAGATGGATCTCATGTTCAGTGGTAGTGCCAAAGGCAACTAGAGGAGAGGATTCTTCTAACTCGGTCAGGAGACCGTCATGGTTTGAGATGACGGATGAGGATGCTCAGGTTGGGAGAGAGGAGTCCCTTAGGAGCATGGGCTACTGGCATAGGTCTTCAAGTCAAGGACAGGTAGCAAGACAAGTTGTTGAGTCAAAGGGAACTTATGAGCCAGAGGGAGTTGCTACAATAAACAATGTGATGGACTTGACGCTGGACCTCAAAGGTGGTGGACGTGCCAAAAGTACCTCCCTCGCTAAGAGGGAGCGTTAGAAATTGTAGCTTGGGGGTACTTTCGTAGTGGCGGTGCCTAACTTGTAGAAGTGACTGAGCAAATGTCACTTCATAAGCAAAAGTCACTTCCTAGACACTTTATTTTTTTTTTTGTAAGCTAGGATGGTACTCCTTCTATTACTTTGATCAACAGAACATTACAGCATATCCAAAAAAAGGCAGTTTAAGCCCGCCCTCTTGGGGAAACTGGGACATAGCACCATCTATAGTTTTTAATAGCAGCCCAAAAATAATAGGTCCACAGCCTAGCAGATTTAGCTAAGTAAACTATACAGTCTTGAAACTTACTGAAACTATTGCTAAAACTACTGGTCTGGATAACATGATTGTTCCTATCTTGCACATGAATAGAACCATAACAAAAAAACCATTTGTAATTTCTAACCATCAAATAACTCAGTCGTTGCCACCATCAGTATGCTTGTTTGCAGCTTCTTCTGGTCCAGAATGGTCCCGATTCAGCATTTGCTGGATAGCATCCAGCTGTTCTTCCTGCTTTGTCATAGCTATACGCAGATAGCTCAGTTCTTTGCGGATAGTTTGATCACCGAGAGCCAGCTCCACCATTTCTTTGGCCACGTGCTCCATGGCTTTGGCAAGAAGCCCCTTCATTACCCAATAAATATGCAGCGATTGTTTTATTAAAGACATCCGTCCTCTGGTATGGCCCGGATCATGAAGGAGGAAGTCCAATTCTTCCATTTCCTCATCCAACTGGTTCTGCAACGCTTCCTCTTCAAGGTAGTCCATGATTCTGCGCACAGCCGGGTGGGAGTGACGGAGAAAGGCCTGCTCAGCCCGACGAACGCGAAGGTTGACAGTTTCCCTGGGTTTTCTTCCTTTGCCCGAGCGCCTGGAAGTTTCGCCCTCCTCCTTCACAGGCTCACTCTGCCCTTTGCCCCGCTTGCCCGGCTGGTCCCTTTCACTGTCGGGCAAAATGCTGTGCTTCCGCAGGCCAGAGCGACGAGTCCCCGCTTCCTGATAATCGGGAGGATCAATCCTCACCTTCTGTTTAGCCTTTTCAGCTGGGTTCTTTTGAGGGTTCCGGCGATCGCTCAAACCTCTTTTACCCAAATCTTCCTCCTGGGCGGCCTCCACCTCATCCGGCGTGGAACGGCGCTTCCTCATGCCATAGCGGCGAATCTTCGAGTCCCGGCAGTTCAGATGCTCCATCTGCGTCTGTTCCTGACCTTCCTCAGCCGCGTTCTTATGATAGTGCCTACCATCGCGCACCGTCTCCGTGATCCTATCATCATCCGAGTTATCCTCGATCTCCCACACAGTGAAAGGCGATTCCTTCTGCATAGAAACTTTGCCTTCTTGGCTCCTATTCTCTTCCCTCGTATTCTGACGCTCCTCAACCTGTTTCAATTTCCGCCTGGTCTCCATACTGTCCACGGGCCTGTCTCGGTGCTTTCTCTGTCTGCCAGAGGTTGTAACAGCTCTCTGGTGCCGCTCAATGGAAACCTCCGATCTTTTCCAAATTGGGAACTCACAGCATGCCGTAACAATCGGCCAGCCGCGATTATAAAGCAAATGCCTTTCATCGGGGATACAAATTGGGCCGGTTTTCGAGAGCCGCCAGTAGATCTCCGTCGAGTCCCAGCTCTCAACCATCATTTCCGTATCACTCTCCTCAGCTGTGCTGTCAGACGAACCGCATCCATCACCTCTCATAGTTCTGGCATTAATTGATTTACCATGTGTGTACTTCTTTCTAACCGCTCCACCCGCCTCCGTTGTACTGCCATCAAAATTCTGATCCGTCATCCTATAGGCCGTAGTTATGATCACATCAGGTCCCAAAAGCCCCATGTTGATCAGACGGGAGCTCCACTGTCCCCTTCTAGGCCAGCTCACTGTTCCGTGCATTGGCATTTGTGGTTTTATCATGATCGGCCTTGATAAGGTCCGCCAGCGCCTTCCACTCCCCGTATCCCTCTACGGCTCGCCACTGGCTATCAATTGTGCTGCCACTACCTCTACATCCCCAATTGGCCAGCCAGTCCGCGGCCTGATTCCCTTTTCTGCGGACATGACTGATAATTCTGTAGTCAATACGTTTGAGGAGCGCTGCGATTTCTTTAACTGTCCCCGCAATCCGCCAGCTTTTGGCAACCTTCTCCCATCCTTGCCCATTGTTAAGCCTCCGCAGTATGTCCACCGCAAGTTCCAAGTCCCCTGTAATTTCCAACTTAGAGTAGCCATTCCTGATGGCTATCTGGAGACCTTGATGAAGGGCCCAAAACTCAGCCTCATTATTGATCATCTGGCCTCCCCAGTCAGCGAAGATCCATCTGACTCGGCTATTACTGTCTCTGAAGATCCCTCCGAAGCCAGCATCGCCCGGGTTCCCCTTCGAAGCCCCGTCGAAATTGAGTTTAACAAAATGGTCACTGGGATAACTAAACTCTTCTGGGCTTTGAGTTCGCATACCATGGCTGGTCGAACATTTGAAGTGAACCATTTCAGGTTTTAGGTTTATCTTATTCAGAATTTCTTGTTCATCCGGATTTGCCTTCCAGTCGTCATTCGCCCATTTACTGACAAGGATAGTCTCTCGCATACTCTCGACCACCCGTTCCCAAATAACCTCTGGATTTTTGGCAGAATTTTGAAATATCCGCCTATTGCGCTCCTTCCAGATCATCCAGAGGATAAAGGGGGAGATAAGATTCCAAGCCCTCTGGATCACCCTGCATCCAAAGGTTTCTTTACACCAGTTGAAAATTATATCATTAAATTCCCCACTGTTAATTCCTGGTTTTTTGAACAGGCGTTTGGCCAACATCCAGAGTTTCTCAGTATACGGGCATCTGACCAACAGGTGATCTCTAGTCTCAGTGTCATTGTTGCACAGGTAACATCGTGACGGGCCATTAAATCCCTTTTTCTGGATACGGTCCCAAGTTAAGATTTTGTTTTTAGTTGCCAACCAAATAAAAATTGTCACCTTCGGCCACCAGTTGCCCTCCCATATTGTTTTCCATTCCATATTTCCGTCTCCTCTATTCTGAGAATCCATTAGAATAAGCCTCTTTGGTTGTGAAAGTCCCCTTCATAGAATTCCCCCAGCGGAGGATGTCTTTTCCCTGACGAACTCTAATTCTCCTTGATCCCATTTCTTTCCTGTACCAATCTTGGAGCTCTAGGGAGAGGTCCCAAGCCCAAGCTATCGGGTCTTCCCAGACTCTCCACCCCTCCGATATGTCATTTACTTTCCAGTAGTCCTTTACACTGATTCTATTTTCATTAACTCTGCCACGGATCTGGAGGAGGCTCTGGATGCTATTCAACCTTTCACGTTGTTGCCACCGGTCATCCCAGAAGTTGGCCTCAAATCCACCCTGGATTTCCCAGAAGGTATGATTGTCAATCAGATCGCGATTTTAAGAGGCTAATTCCCAAATAGCGAAGCCTTTGGGGATTTCCTGTTGTCGAAGGATGTCGACCTCAGAGGTTGGCATTCTGTATTTTGTCCTCCATATAGTTTTCCAGAGATCGCTTCCACCACTAAGCCATCTCCACCACAGCTTGGCCCCCAGGACCCTGTTAAGAGTTGCAGGGTCCCTCAAGCCTAACCCACCTTTCTCTTTTCTTTCAGTTAGCTGACTCCACGAGACCAGGGCCCATTTTTTCTTCTGATCGGATCCGCTCCATATGAATTTCCGGATGATTTCTCTGGTTTTAGCACAGACCCCAACAGGGGCAGCCATAATCGATAGAGGGTAGATAGGGATAGCTTGAAGGACCGATTTAGCAAGAACGATCCTGCCAGCTATGTTGAGAACTCTGAAGGCCCAATTTGCAACCTTGTTGCATAATTTGTCCAACACTCCTTGCCAGTTTTTCATCCTCTTAGAGGTGTAATCCAAAACATTACCCAAATATTTAGTAGGTAATTCCCCTTTTTTAAATCCAAGAATTCTGATTAAGTGGGATTCGACCTGGTCTACTGTGTTGAAGATAAAGATGCAGGATTTATCCTTATTGATTTCTAACCCCGAAGCCTCTGCAAACAAATCCAAGATTCTTCTGAGTTGTCGGACTTCTCTTACTGTTGGTTCTCCAAACAGCATTATGTCATCAACAAATTGTTGATGAGTTAGGGGCAAGTTGTTTCCCCAAATTTGCAACCCTTTAATTCTGTTTGTTGTTCGTTCTTGTTTGATGAAGCGACCAAGGCCCTCAGCAGCAAGAATAAATAAAAAAGGGGACAAGGGGTCTCCCTGTCTAATACCTCGAGAGGCATTAAAAGTTTTTGAGGGGCTTCCATTAACCAGGACAGAAAAGTGAGGAGAGGAAATCAAGTTGTGGATCTAGGCAATCCATCTTTGGTGAAAACCAAATCTCTCCAGGACAGTTTCCAAATATTTCCAATTTAATCTATCATAAGCTTTAGATAGGTCTAATTTAATCATCATTCCTTTTTGTTTTTTAACTTTTAAGGAGTGAATAACCTCCTGAGTTACAACAAGGCCATCTAGAATCTGCCTACCTTCCACAAAACCAGTTTGTTCAGCCGAGATTAATTTATCCAAGAGAGGTTTTAGTCTTTTGGCAATTAGAGATGTAATCACTTTGTAAATAACATTACATAAAGCTATAGGTCTGAAGCCATTCGCTTCTTCTAGGTTGTCTCCCTTGGGAATGAGAGCGAAGAAGGTGGAATTGAGAGCAGGCCATACCTTTTGATTTATCCTTGATTCTTCCACTAAGTCCAGTATTTCTTTTCCCAGAAAGTGCCAACCCGCTTGGTAGAAGTCCACTGTGAAACCATCCGGTCTAGGGGCAGTCCCCTTTTTCATAGCCTTCATAACTTCCTCCAGCTCCTCTAGGGTCACTGCCCGCATAAGAGCTTTGTTTTGGTCCTCAGTGACCAAGCTGGGGATAGCAGAGCAGATCTCTTGAATGGCTCTCCTTCTATCAACTTGGGGTTCTGCTAGAACCTCCTTGTGGTGTTCCATCAGGACTTGTTCAATTTCATTCTGCTCAACTACTCTCTCTCCATTCTTGTTTTTAATTGATAGGATCCTGTTTCCTTCCCTGTGCTTGATCATAGCTTGGTGGAAGAATTTAGTGTTTCTTTCCCCTTCCCTTAGCCATTTTATCCTAGATTTTTGACGCCACAGGATCTCCTCTTGTTTTCGTCGTTCTTCTAATCTGCCAAGGATTACCCCTTCTTTATTGATGCTTTCCTCTGTCCTACCTTCTAATATTATCTTCTGCTGAATATCCGCCATTTCTTTTTCTAGTTTTTGTTTATCTTCCAGGATATTGCCAAATTCCTCCTTATTCCATCTTTTTATTTGGCCTTTCAGCGCTTTCAACTTCAGTTGGAACGTGTGCATCCTACACTTGCCCTGACTAGTGCAATTTCCCCACCAGTCCTCAACTTTCTTGATGAAATCAGGGTCCCTTAACCAAAAGGCTTCAAATCTGAAGGGCCTTTTCCCCTGAATCCTCTTTATGTCAATTTCTAATCGGATCAGCCAGTGGTCCGATCCCAAAGAAGGTATGATCTTAGCCTCCACAAAAACATCCATCTTCATGATGGCCTCCGACACAAGGAATCTATCCAGTCTAGAGGCGATTTGGTTTTTACCTCCCCTTCTGTTGTTCCATGTGTAGATCCCATTGATACTCTGGATATCCACGAGCCTGAGTTCCTCAATCATTTCATTGAAGCTATCCATGAAGCGATCCCTCCTCCTAAGCCCTCTTTTTTTCTCGTCCAGGGATCTGATCAAATTGAAGTCCCCACCAATGATCCAAGCCGCTTCAGGGTAGAGTCTGCAAATAGATTTGAAGCTGTTTACGAATTGTTCCCTTCTCCCCGAGGAGGGGGGGCCATAGACCCCTGTAATAATCACCTGTTGAGGAGTTCCTACGACCCTACCTAGTCCAGTAATGGATCCATTCATACTGGACCAATTGTCTATTATGATTTCATTGGGGTTCCACAAGATTGCAATACCTCCTGCAGCCCCTATTGCATCTTGCCCAATCACTTGATATGGGAGATTACTTTTATCGATTATTTCTGCTAGCTGAGACACCAAAATTTTTGTTTCTTGTAAGATCATAATACTAGGTTTCTCCTTTTTCAACTTGTCATTTATATGTCTCTGCTTACCTCTACTATTCAGACCTCTAATATTCCAACTAATGACTATCATTTAAAACTTTTTGTAAGAGGGGAAAAATACCTCCGACAGAGGTATCACTTTACCTGAGTTTATCAATATCTCTCCCACTGTCTGGATCGTTTCACTCATTGGTTTCCGGCCTCGTTTCCTACTGTTTTTGCCAGAGCTTCCCAATCCTTTATCTTCACTGTCCTGCTCGCTTTCTGTCATGGCTGGTCTGTCTGGGGGTTCTCCTTTTTTCTCTTTGTATTTCTAAAAAACTTCTTTATATAGTTGTTTCTGTTTTTCAGGTATGAATCTGCTGTCCAGATATTTCCATTCCTGGAGAAGCTTTCTCATGATTTTTTCCTCTTCAGCTTCATTTTCTGTCAGGTTTTCCACTTCCATCCTAGATGCTTGTTCTGATTCTGTTTCCTTTTCCTCCGGTTGTTCCCTGCTTGTTTTCTTTAAATCTGTTCCTTTTCCTTTTTCCTCTCCAGCGATGTCCATGGGGGTATTCTCTGGATCCTCATCATCTTCCAGGTTTAATTCATATTCTTCGTTTTCGCTCTGCAGTGCCTCGAATTGATTTTGATTGCTTGTCTGGTTGGACTTCTTTTGTGTTTGGGGTTTCGGTCCTTCTTTGTTCTGTTTTCTCTTCCTTACAACCTGTTGGAAGCCTCTCTCCGAGTCCTCCATTCTCACAGTGTTTCTCTGTTGGGCTACCTGGCTTTTCTTTGACTCTTCCTCTTTATTCAAAGGGCATTGTCTGTAAAGGTGGCCATATTCGTGGCAGAAGCGGCAACGGAAGGGAATATGTTCATAATCAATTGGCTGTTTCCAGATTGTATCATGATACTCAACTTCGACATTGTCCGGGAGAGGATCTGCCAGATTTATGTAAGCACAGATTCTTGCGTAAGCATTATACTTACCTCGTTTTGTAGCCTCTGCAGCTTTAACAAAGCTCCCAATCGTATTGCCAATCCCCTCCAAGATTTCAGGGTCCCAGAACTCATCAAGAAGCCCAAACAATCTAACCCAGACCAGTGCGTCCATCATGGTTTCCTTTTGTGGGTTGTATCGCTCTTCCCAAAATTTCATGAACAGGCCAGCATTGTTTAAGAAGTAAGGTCCCTCCTCGAAGATCCTGTTTTTGTCCTCCAGGTTGGAAAAGATTGCTGTAAAGAAACCCTGGGCTCCTAGTTTGAGGTCAACCTGTCCCCTAGGTTTCCATCTCTGCTCGATCCATCTATAGAGTTCCCACTCAGAAGGCCAGTACCCAACAAATCGACATATTAAGGCATGATCTCTCATGTAACAGCTATATTCCTCCAATTTGTTGTTTGGAACAACATACCTTGGCTGTTTTTGAGCCCTAGGTAGGCATTTCCCTCTCATCCTCTTCTGCCACAGGTTACCCATCACTGGGGCATGAGTTTCCTTTCCAGCATGTTGGTCTCCTCCTAAGCTTGTTTCTCCTATTACCACATTTCTGAAGGAGGGGATCTCTCCCCCCCCCTTGGTTCTCCCATTCCGTTCAAGGCGGCTTCTGGTGATTAAAAAACTGGATTGCCGTTTGAAAACACCAAAAAATCCCGACTTACCTGCCCTCCGGAGTTCGCTGACAGTCCGGGAAGCTCGCTGGATACCTCTCTGAGCTGATCAGACTGCTATCGCTGGTTCTGCTGCAAACGACACAGGCTTGTCAGCCGCGCTTCTGCGATCCTGGAAACCCTAGCCCCCCAATCTCTCACCCGAAGTATAAAAATATCTTTTCTTGATTCTCACTTCCTAGACACTTTATTTATAAAGTGGCATTTTATATTTAATTACTAAAAGTGATTTAAGTGATTTTGGAAAGTGGTTTTTCCTAAAACTGATTTTATAAAGGCTGAGTGACTTGAGTTATTTTAGAAAAAAAAAATTCTAAAAGTGACTTGTCACTTAAGTCATCTCAATGAGAGATTAAGCCACAATCATTGATCTTGAGATGGAAAGATTGAATGGTTTTAGTAATTAATAGTTTATAAAAGGAGATGGGGAAATGAAGAGGCACACTTTTCAAGAGAGAGAGTAAAAGATGGCTGAGGAGAAAAAGAAAAGAAGCAGCAAGGAAGGGCACAAATTCCAAGGCAGCCAACAGCAAGAGAAGGGCACTTTCTCAAGGCAACATGCAGGAAGAAAATGGCACACTTATCTAAGATATTTTCAGCCATTAATGCGGGCCATACAACAGTAAATCTGAGCATGAAATTTCAGCTAAAAGAACAAATTTCAAGGAGAAATACTGTTGTTTTGTATAGGAAAAATTGGCACAAAAATCAAGACAGCAAAGGCATTGTTTTCTAGACTGTTTTCTGGTGTATTTAATGCTGTTTGTACAGTCTATGCTTGTACAGTCTGTACAGCAGAGACACAGAATTCTAGACAGCATGTGGCACGATTTTCGAGAGAATTTTGGGCACAATTTGAGATAAGTACAGCTGGTTTTCCCTTTGGGGTTTTTTTCCAATGGCATTGCCCAAAAATCTCAAGTGTCAATTTCTGTGGGCTTTTACTGTTATCTTCAGCATTTAAAATTCAGATTCAGTCTTCAATGTTTTTGCTCATAAAAATCAGATTAAATGTGTTTGAGTTAAAATAAATTATTGTTGAAATTTTTATTGGAGTTGGAAATCTGAGTGCTGACCAAGTGTTTAACGAAATTCCTACACGAGATAATCACATTGTAGGTCAAATTTCAACACATTGTTAATCATTGCCCTTTCATTGTGGAGACAATGAATTATTTTGTAGCTTTTGTGTGAGTAAATGGCACACCCTTCCCTGCATCCATATTACAAAACTTGCAAACTGATTCCCACAGCCACACACTCTGGCTCCACAATGAATTATTTTGCATCTCTTGTGTGAGTAAATGGCATACCCTTCCCTGCATCCATATTATAAAACTGGCAAACTGATTCCCACAGCCACACACACTGTCTACATGTATCAAAGGCAATTATGTGCTTATTAGGCACCCATGTTTTCGCCATCGTTTGCGAGGTCTGCACAGACTTATCAATTTCAATGCATTATGCTTTTTAACCCGCTGGTGATTTTGCTAATAACAGCCCTGGTAACTCAGACTGCGGAGCACTCTCCAAATTAAAGGTCCCCTTTAAGTGAAGGTATACACTAAAATCTCATTAGTTTGTCTCTATGTGCTCTAAAGAAAAGCAGCAGAACATACTCGTATGGCCCTAAAAGTATTTTACTTCATTTTCGTCACTGAATTGACCCTGAGATGAGTTTGTATTCCAAGTGGTAATTATTCATGCGATTCCCCGATGGTGAACTTACATGGCACATTTTACCCTAGAACGCTGTGCAACAAAGAACTTACCTGTTCTTCGAAGGAAACAACCCTGGGTTGAATTTGAGCCAAAGCATAGTGGGCAACCTCCTTGTGAGCCTCGGGCTCTAACTGCCCTAACTCCTGCGCAAATATCTGCAGCAGTTGCCTCGAAGCCACCAGCGGCACATCGTCGGACACCACTGCAGCATGTTCAACAGCAGAAATTCTCGATTAATCCACATTCATTAACAATGCAGAGATCGAACTCAAAGTAATGTTCTAGGGATAGGAAGTTAGAGATAAAATTTACTATGATCAATGAAAGCCTTCGCATTTTGAACATTATTGCTGGAGAAAATGGAAGCGAGAATAAGCTTGTACTGCTCTATCTTCTGCCTCTGATCAGTAATGGCAGCAGCGCTTTGCAGAGCGCTCTCTATTTCGCCTGCCATCGTCCCTGAATTTGCGTTGTTGACTCTGTTGGCAGATCGATTTTCCCCGACTCCGTTTTTCTGGTTTCACTCCGTTTTTCCTGTTCGACTGTCTCAGGGTGCGTGGGCTCTTCGGAAAGGAAGAAAACAAATTTTGTTTTCAAAATAAATAGCTTGAAGACCTTTATATAATTATGTTAAATTTTGTTTTCAAAATAAGTAGCTTAAAGACTTTTGGTTTTTGGCTGCTGTTCCCTCGCTAAACCACCACGATTATTTTTAAACACGTTATGAGGGGTGAATATGGGCAAACATTAGCCACCACCGAGTTTATAACAATGCTTATTAATTTACTTAGTGCGAAGTTTGGTTAGAATTTTACAATTAGCATTTGCACCAGATGTTGCAAAGGAAACGCCGTAAGGCATAAATTGAAGAACACAAATACAACAAAAGAATACTTTGATAAAGAATAAAAATATATTGAACGCTCAAATCAATGCCCCATTAACTGGAACCACTTAGTAGACATATCTATCAACATTAGGATTATACACAATGACCAAGAAATTTCCCATATACAAACAACACCTTCCACAACAACCTTTTGTCACAACCACTGCACCTCTTATTGCAAATTCAAGGAAGGGTGTTGCTCAAATTTCCCTATTAGGATTATTGACAAGAGAGAATGTTCAATGGTGGCAGACATTGTGAGTTCTAAATATGTGCACAGGCCACTTGGCTGTCCATTTGTTCAAACCATCATTTTGGTTTCTGATTTGATTTGGTCAATCCTTTATTGTATTTGCATCGTCTCAGAGCTCTTCTCATGAGTATATTCATCAACAAGATCTTATTTACCTTCTACAAATATCAGGTGCAAAAGTTAACTTACTTGAAGTGAGACCACGATCATATGAAGTGATTGAATATCTGGTACTCCAGAGCAAACCCATTCAGTTCAGGGTTTGCTTCATGCATTTATTCTAAATAACCAGTCATTGAGTGGTTCATATTCTGGATAAGTAGGTGGTGATGGCCAAGTCAGTTCAACAAAGGAATCCAGTGTTTTTTCTACCTGGAAAGACACCTACGTAAAAGGAATCTAGTGTTTTTCTTTTGCAGATACGTATCACCTACATTTCAACCTTGAGGAAGTTTCTTATTCACACAAATTCAGGGTTATTTCTGTGTGGTTAACCTGCACTATTTTGAGGGTAATTGAATGATGTTTGGAGCATAGTATGTGGATTGATTTTGAATTCAACATTCTATCTGCACGCATGTGTCTCAAGCTCATCCTGCTGTCAGCTCATTGACATTGCCAGAGCTTCGTCTCCAATGTTCTTCAGGGTAACGCATATCCAACGTAAACAACATGATCCCATGTAAGTTTTTTCACTATGTGTAGTCCTTTCAACACAATCACTGGTTTGGCATGCTTCTTTGTTTCTCTTCCTGTGCTCCATGCAAAATCTGCTCCTCTCCAGTCACCTGGGTCAAAAGTTAAGAGGGAAAGATTGCTTTTGAAGAGCTTGCCCAATCCAATAAGTCCCGGTTCTTCAACCAATCTCTCCTTTTCTCCAAGTACAATGTTGATTTGTCTCTCTGACATGCCTTCTGATGACAGAAGATCAGTGGTAGGAATCTACCCGAGTATGAAGAGAAAGCAAGAAAACAAGGGGGGCCAAAAGGATCTGGAATGTATGGATAAGATCAATATCTCTTTAATTAGTTTTCGGGTTGTAGTTTCAAGTTATCCTTATTAGTGTTTGGTAAGAGAGTCTTCTGCCTTCAAATCTGGAAATGATCCTTTGAGTGCTGATATTCTGCCTTTAAATATGAAGTTGTTAAAGTTTTTCATTAAAATCTGTTAACTAATATTTCAAAGCTCATTGAATCCTACCTTCTAGTCTACATCCAGAGAGGTTGCCTTGCCAAGAAGACTAAGAAAATAAATAACAACAACAAATTTGATATAGGTACAATCAATGAGACCTTTTTGTAAATATAGTGAGGAGCTATTATTGTCTGGCCATGACTTATTTGCAAGTTGAACACCAACATCTGGAATCAAAGAGACAACTCTTCATTTAACGCCTATATAAAAACAAATCCAAAATATTATACCCACCTCAGCTTCAGCTTCACGAGGTTTAACCTTTAGTTGATTTTTTTGCTTCACTTTAGTTCTTTTCATTGAGACAATAATTTACAATTTTCGCAATTCAAACAAGGTTTCGTTGTCAGAAGCATCAATATCAACCTCAATTTCATAGTCATTTTGACTCAGACCAAAACTATGTTCCCTGAAGAAATTGAATATTTTCTTAGGCATATCACCTGAATGGGATTCAACATCCCTGATGAGCTTTTTGTTTTTCCCCTATTGACATTACCTACTTGCAAGGCACAAACTTTTCATTCAGATCTATTGACACAGAAGCAGGCTTAAGCTAACTATTCTGCTTAGGTCTCTCTGCAACTTTGTTTTGGCATTGCTAATGTTGTTGCTTTGTTACAATGTGCTATACACCCTTGCATTAGAAAATGTCAGCCTAACATCCGCAACAAGCTCATGTGGGTCTGAATAGATATCCATTTCAAGCTTCCTCTTCATGGTACCCAGATCCAGCCAGTGGAGGCTTGCAACGATAAAATTGAACAACTAGTTTCTTGGATACCCCAGATTTTAATTAATTAATTGAAGAATAATTAATTGATTTTATAATAGAATAACAGGTCAAAACCGATTGATTTTCATTTTAGGCTGGGAGACTGACCAATTGATTTTGGAGTAGGATAACGGGTCAATTATTTGCACTTCTGAATTGATCCACTGGAATCTTGCAATCCTATATTTACTTCTTTTGAATTTTCTCTTCTTGGATTTTCTTCCGTTGGAATCTTACATTCTAATATTTGCTGAAACTCACTATGAAATCAAACTGAAATTGCAAATTTTAATCACACAAATGAATTCAGTAGTCTCCAAAACTCAAACCCCTGCTGCATCTAGATTATGCAATCTATAACCTGATATGTGCATTTTCAATTGTACAAATCAATTTTACAATAGTTCTGTCAAAAATCACCAATTTGGCCTCCTGTTATTTCACTGGATAGAGAAGGGAAAAAATGTTGCCCCATTATCATACTCCATGGATTTTTGTTGGGTATGGGCAGACACTGCACTAATTAGTTGCCCTCTTTTTCTTCGCTCCTTTGCAAAGGCAATGCAAGCCAACAGTCCAAGCATCACTTGTCTTCCAATTTTGGTTCACTGCCTGTGTCAGCAATAATCGCCACAAGATCACTGCCTATCCTTGAAACAAGTCCAAGCATCACTTGTCTTCCAATTTTGATTCACTGCCTGTGTCACCAATAATCGCCACATGATCACTGACTATCCTTGAAACAATGGAAACGTTTAGCATCCCTCACAACTACATCTTTGGCAACAAGCTTGGAGATGAAATTGGTGGCAGGATAATGCTCACCACAAAGGCCAAGGTTCTTGATAAAATTATTACCCCATCATCCTACTCCACGGATTTTGACTTGAGCTAAGTTGACACTGCACTCGTTAGGTGCCCTTTACACCTTTGCAGAGGCAATGCAATCCAACAGTTCAGGAATCACTGGTATTTCGATTTCGATTCACTGTCTCTGCATCACCAACAATCACCACATGAACACCGTCCGTCCTTGAAATGATGGAAATGTTTAGAATCCCTAGCAACCACGTCTCTGGCAACAATCTTGGAGATTAATTTGGTGGTAGAGTGGCAGTCACCACAAATGCGAAGGTTCTTAACAACAGTGGTAGATGTCACAGGGGACACTGCAGTCATTAGGTGCCCTCTTTCTGTTGACTACTTTGCAAAGGCAATGCAAGCCAATAGTTTGAGCATCACTCATCTTTCAATTTTGATTCATTGTCTCTTTGTCACCAATAATCTCCACATGAACATTGTCCATCCTTGAAATGATGTAAACCTTTAGCTTCCCTCACAACTATGTCTCTGGCAACAATCTTGGAGATTAATTTGGTGGCAGAATGGCAGTCACCACGAATGTGAAGGTTCTTAACAACAATGATAGATGTCACAGAGGACAGACTGATAAACCCAAATGAAATGGCTAGTTTCTCGTTGTGGTAGCAGAGGGTATGTTCCTTTTTTTCCTCCTCCAAATCCTGAAACACAAAGTCTGTGTTAGGGGTATGTTCTACATCTTTCATCTGCCCATACAAGCTCTCCAATTTTTCATATATGTTTTCAGTTTGTGGATGCGATTTGTCACCTGCAATAAAAGAATGTACTCTGTTATTGACCTCAATCTAGCTATAGCCTGGTATCTTCTTTACCTTCCTCTCTCTCATCCATTTTCTCACTTCCTCTATGCCATCCCACTTGCCAGCAGTTGCATAAAGATTTGAGAGCAATACATAATGGGCAACATTTTTTGGATCATAAACAAAAAGATGTTGCGTTGCATGCTCTGCTAACTCATGTTGGTAAGGATCCTACAAGCACTGAGCAAAGATCCCCACACAACATTATTCGGTTTCATTGGTATTTTATTGATAAATTTATGTGTGATCCAGGTTCCCGGAGCGGCCAAGAAGATCAACTATGCAACCGTAGTGTTCAACATCAGGTCTGATGCCATAATTTTGTGCCATGTTATTAAAACATTGCCAACCATCCTCCAAGAAACCTGCATGACAACATGCAGACAGAGCACCAAGGAAGGTGACAAGATTTGTCTTCACACAGTAATGTCGCATCTCTTTAAAGAGTCGAAGAGCCTCCTGGCCATACCCATGCATAGCATACCCCACCTTCATTGCAGTCCAGGAGACCACAGCTCTTTCAGGCATTTTTTTCAAACACTTTGCACCCATCCTCTAAGCTCCCACATTTTTCTGACATGTCTAAAAGGGAACTTCCCACAAATACATCCAATCTCCACCCACCTCTAATTATATCTCCATACACTTCCTTGCCTCCCTGAAGAGCTTCCAAATTCCCACATACGGTAAGAATGGCGGCATATGTTTCCAAGTCCAGCCTTATATTTGTCCGCTGCATTTGTTGGATAAGTTACAATGTGTCACCAAATTGTTTATTCTGTACATACCCTGCAATCAACGCAGTCCAAAAAACCACACTTCGTTCGCATATTTTGTCAAGGGCACTCCCTACAAAATCATTAGACTGCAATCCACTTATAATTATGTCTTTATGGATCTCCTTGCCATGTTGTAGGATTGTCATGACAGCACATGCCATGAGAACCCCCGTGAAAGTATAGAAGCTTGCTTTAATGCCAGTGTGATGCATTTGGTTATACAACCTCAAGGCCTCCTTCACATCACCATTCTTGGCATAAGCCGCGACTAGGGTAGTCCATGTGACCACATTTCGTTCAAGCACTTTGACAAATACATTTTGAACATCACCCGTATCCCCGCATTTAATACACAGATCTACAAGGGCACTTCCAACAAAGAGATTTGATTCAAGCGCACTTTTAATTCTCTTCATCGACTCCTTAGCTCGCTCTAGAGACGCCAACCCTGAAACAAGAAAACCAGTGAAAAAAAAACCCTAAAAACAGAACAAAAGCACAAGAAACCTAGCCCGGCGCTCCTTCCTTCTCATGCAGAAAAATCCGCCCTGCGCGGCACTCATACCCCTGCCCTCCTTCTGCAGAAAAAGGTCATGCAGCAGACTACGGACCGGCTAGGTAGACAGACGGCCTGCGCTGAGTTTAATTAATTTTTTAACAAATAATTGTTTTTTAATGTTTTAATTGGACAGAAGATAATTGTTGAATCATCTAACAATAGATCTGACGGTTCACATTATGACAGAAAGGCATTTAGGGGAGTTCATTTCAGAGGGGAACGCCTTACGGCGTAAAAATGAATGAATAATATTTTAATGTCTACGAGATTAAAAATAGTTTATAAGATTATTGGTCTTTTTATTTTTTGTCTTTTGCAATCAATCTTTTTCTTACTCAAATTGATGATGAGTTGACATAATCTTCTAACAATCCCTTCACGGAAAAGATAATGCTAAGGAATTGATGCTAATAATGCTAAGGAATTGATGCTAACATATTACCATCAGTGCCCTTGAAAGAAAGAAAGAAAGAAATTATTTTAACGTCCACTAGGCTAAAGAAATTATTTTGATGTCTCTCAAAGCATCACAATCCAAAATGAAATGTTTTTCCAATTCCAGTGTCCCAAAGTGCAAAAAGTACACACTCATTCTTCTCGAGCTTCTAATTTATAATTTAGCAAATATCAAGATGTCTAATTTAATTACTACATGGTAACATGTTTTTTTGGAGAAATTAAACCCAAGTAAAATAATTAGTATTGCCTTCCTTAAAATAAAAATAATAACATTTCCAAAGGTGATGAAAGAAATTACATATTAATGTAATGCTTATTGATGCATTTGTTGAAATAAATCTCAGCATGATGTAAATTTTACTTTCAAATTTTTAATAAATAAAAAATAAATAATAT
>APFE031180180.1:44874-72326 GCA_000404065.3 Pinus taeda
AAGTCGGGGAGAGATGTTGGTACCATTCCATGACCCCTTTTTCCCTCCCAAAACATGACATTTGCCTACCTCTTTTCATCATTTATCTCTCAGATCCCTTCGAAATTAATTAATTAATAGTCTTATAGTTATTAAATTGCATTGAAATTGATTTAAGGGTTTTGTGTTAATGAATTAGGAATTTTTGGCAAAAAGACTACAGGAAGTTCCAACATCCTGTAAATGGCTTATTGTTTGACATGTGGCATGACAGCCAGGCTAGAGCGAAGGGTATGGATGAAAAGCAGAATGTCCAAGCATGGACGAGCACCTATCCCGCAGCGGAATCAACCCTCCTACATGCGCGGTCAACAACGGTCAACTATGGCATGTTGGCGACAAAAGCAGCAACAGCACACAGTCCAAATCGATTTAAGTTTGTTTCCTTTTTTTTATATATATCAGCTAAGATAGAAACATTTTCAAAAATCGTGTTTTGGTAAAAGCGGAAACAACCACTCATGAATGTACATCCGTTTTCAAGGGATGTGAAACCATATGTAAATATAGTTCTGAACCGGTTGTATAATGGTTACCATTATCGTTGTTTCAAGAACAGAGTTTTGATTTCAATACCAAAGACTTGCATTACAGTCACGATTGCGTTGTTTTGATTTGGTAATCGTTAGATAACAAGCCCAGTATACCTGGAACGCGGACGGGCCCTGCGTACATGGTATACTGTTGTTATTTTATTTCATTTACAGTTAGGGTATTTGGTATTGATATGCGCAGTAATTAAATCGATTCATGTTTATGCTTATATGTTTATGAATGCGCTTGTTTATATGTTTATGCATGCGCTTGAATAGATTATCACTTGGATCGTGAATCATATCCTGTAAGGGATTCGATCCATTGTTATCTTGTAGAGCACTGTCATGAACTTTATGCTTACGATTTCATCTTGCATGACTGTTAATGAATGTTAATGGATGTTGAGTAGTCATTGAACAAAGGTTTTATGTATGATGTCTCTGTAAGGAGACTAAAATCTTTAATTGCAGTGATACACATCGTTTTGATTTGTTAAATGAATTGAATCTTAGTTGATAGTGATACATAGGGTGATTTAGTTTGATATTGAATCGAATAATAGCATTGTAATTAGGAAGATTAGACTTAGATTAGATCCTTTATGTCTATATACTTTAGGCGCACGCCTCTAAGTCTACGCACCCTGGTCGATAATAAATATAGCCTAGTCTAGCACCCTAGATAGGACACTACAGAATCCATCCCGAACTTCTAAAAATAGCAATATTATTTTTAGCACTTCCATTTTTCATTCCCTGTTGCTCAATCCAGCACTGATACCCAAACTGCTATTTATAGCAGTGCTATTTTTAGCATTTCTTGTTGCCATTTTCAACACTCCCTCTCAACAAGAAAGGAATTCAGCTTGAACCTAATCCTGTACCTTTGGAATGTTTTGCATGCAACACTTCTCCCAAGTGTGGACGCTCTAACAACTCTAGATACAAAACAAATCCCCAACTGACCTCTCTGTTGGGCTAGAAACATACTTTGATGTTGAAGCTCCATCTACCACTGACAAGTGCTCCCTCTTTGACCTCTGAGCTACTGCAACACTCCATGCATCTCGCACAATTGCACATCTCTTTGTGCCATCCTGCACTGGTGCAACACTCTTGTGCCTCTCGCATTGCTGCAGCCTACTAGCTCTGCACAGTCTTAGGACTCCTGCACTGTAGCTCTCTCTGCAGCTCCATCCGCATCTGCCTCTACTCAATCAACTAGTCCTACTACTCCTTGTCAGGGCTCCTGTAGCAAAGTAAAATCAAAGAGGTTGGGTGCCTCAAGGATCCTGCCCCTATTCCAGCCTTCTTGGGACGATCACTCCACATCACCCCACCTCCAACCTGGAGGTATGGATGCATGTGATCCCTCTGCCCACCTGGCTCGAAATTTCCCCCTTCTGGAGGTCTCTGCATGAGTGGATGCCTCCACTCTGTCTCCTCTCAGCTTCCCCAGTTATGGCTACTCCATAACCTCCTGAAGCTGCTTCACCAATCGTGGCTCCTCCGCAATTGTCTGAGACTTCATTTGGCACTGCATGTTGAGAGGTAATTTACTCTCCCTCTCAACCACCAAGTCTCCATCAATTGCCTTGCTCCTTAAGGCCTTGCATGCATCTTGAACCTCAAGAGCATACAGGTTCTTGACCAATGAACTGATCTGCTTCACTTGTCTAGTGATGATGTGTCTAAGGAAAACCTTTCCCTTACTAAAGACTACATCATAGCCTTTGTCTTCCAGCATCGCAATTGACACCAAATTTCTCTTCAGTCCTGGTACATACTTGACATCGATCAAGGTAATGCGAGCTACATGCTCCCTCTGAAAAATAATCATGCCTACACCTGAGACACTATACTTTTCATCATTACCCATCGCTATGAGTATCTGGAGATCTTTCTCCTCCAAGGTGTTGAACAAACTCTTGTCGTCGGTCATGTGGAAAGAAGCTCCACCGTTAAGAAACCAACCACTTCCCACCATGGATGAAACCATGCATGCGAAAAGTGTGAAATCCAACTCGAACTGTGAGGCCAATGCCTCACCTTCTGATCCTTCGACGGATCCCTTATTGGATTTCTTCAATGGACAATTTGTAGCAAAATGGCCCACCTCATGACAACGAAAGCATCGCACTTTCGATTTCTCAAACTTCTTCCCACCTTGGGAAGAATTGGATTGGGAAAGAGAATCATTCTCCTTCCCCTTCTTCGCCTTACTCGCTAAGGTGCATTTTTCTTCATCCTCCATGGATGAAGAACAATCTTTGGTGCTTCTTCTTATCTCCTCCTGCATCAAATCTGACCAAAGTCGTTCCCAATCTGGCAGTTTCTCTCTTCCATTAACCAAGTCCTGGTAGTTATGCCAGCTCTTAGGAAGACCGAGGAGTGCAAGACTCACCATGTCATCATCAGCTATCGCGATCCCTACACTTCCAAGCTCATCCCTGCATGTGGTGAGCTTGTTCAGATATGTAGAGATTGTGTCGCCCTTTTCACACTTGATCCTCCGAAGCTTGTCTTTTAGCGCCAACTTCCTCTGATCACTACTATTCTGATATATATCTTTCGATGTTTTCCACG
Organism: Pinus taeda; assembly: GCA_000404065.3. NCBI lineage: Eukaryota > Viridiplantae > Streptophyta > Pinopsida > Pinales > Pinaceae > Pinus > Pinus taeda. Next base: position 48,036 of record APFE031180180.1, read on the forward strand.
TTGAAAACGATGTCTCCTTCCCATGGAGACTCCAGACTATGTGGTCTCGAACTCCCTCCAGAAGGATTCTCCTTACTCTAGCCACACATTTCTTCCATTCCGCCAATTGAGTAGCATTAGTCGACTTGGGGACTTCTTAATCTATGCAGTCCTTTAGACTGTTATCCTCTAATACTACTTCCATGCGATCCTTCTAGGCTATATAATTCGAGCTGCCATCAAAGACATGCTCGAGTCTTAAACCACTAAATTCCATAGGTGAAATAGAGATGTGATAAGAACTCAATTCTATATTCAGGAATCACAAACTTCTCCCTTCTCCCTTCTTGTATATTATTCTTCCTTGATCACCTTTGCTCCTATACCATGTAGAAATTCCATTGTAGATCACTTGATAAAGCAATATACTAAAGCAAAATACTTGATCTACTTCTATAACCAATTATGCAGAAGCTTAATCGAATTGAGCAAGAACAATTGAACACATATAACTACTAAGAAGAAATCAATTACACATAACACAGAAAAAATAACCAGGGGAAAGCCTTAGCCTAAAACCCCAACTCTGTTTTATCATACAAGTGGAAATATAGTTTGGATTACAAAAAGAATTAGCTCACAAGCTATCCTGCTCTCTCTGTAATCCCTTTGCTACTCATAGGCAGTCAAAGGCCTCTCTCAAACCTTTTCCTTTTCCCTCCAAGCCTCCTATTTCTTTGCACAATTTTCCTTGGGGTCTAGTGCAGCCACTTGTGTGAATTGGCCTCTTCACACACTCACTAACCTCTAATCTAATTGTGCAATCCTGAAGGAGATAAATCCTTCTCCATGGATGAGCTTCCTTTATAGGAAAAATCCATCCAACTGATAGTACATTGTCCCTTCTCTGATCTCAATTGGGTCTCTGTCTAAACTGACATGCATGAGTTATTCATGAGAGAATATTCAGTTATATGAAGTGCAACAGTTATATGCAAGCATGCATTAACTAACTGAATTCACATTAATTTAAACAAACTGTTTAAATCAATCTAACTGGATTGGACTCAGTTAACTGAGCCAACTTATTACAACTCAAATTAGAACTCATCCTTATCTCTTTAACTGATGGGTAAATTCCTCAATTAATGGAGAAACTGTTGCATGTCCTCACATAGACTTCATATTCGATTTTTCGCAACTCATTAACTCAAGGTGAATTAATTAATTTATTTTCAAACAGTTGTTAAGTTCAAATTCGAATTTTACTTCCTATTTTAGTCCAGGGACTGACTAAAATTGGAATGCATCCTGAACTGCTAAAAATAGCAATGTTATTTTTAGCACTTCCATTTTTCATTCCCTGTTGCTCAATCCAGCACTGGTACCCAAACTACTATTTTTAATACTTCTATTTTTAGCATTTCTTGTTGCCATTTTCAACAGTCACATGCTCATGCCATCCTCCATGCGGCTATAACAAAAAATCCTCAGTTTTGTGCATGTGGTTGCGGAATCAGTGCCTAAATTTCAGGGCCAACCTACAGGCCACTACTCAGAACTGCTCAAAATTTTCCAGAACCAGGTCTAAGATAATCACAAATATGCATAATCTATATTAGGGATCTATTCTTACCCAAACATGTCAAAGACATGAGAAAAATTTAGACAAACATATGGTAAACCTACTAAAGGTCATGAATTCATAACTGATCATTGTCTCATTAGTTTCACTAGAGAATCGTCAAGAAGGCTCACTTCCCTCTCAAGTTAGCTGCATTGAACACTTGTTATCTCATACATTCATATAACCATTTAGTAACTTATCAAATAATGAACAAGATCCATAAAAAGAGCACATAATTTAACCATGACTATAACCAACATTTAACCATAATGGAAGCATGACAAACTAGTCATAAAATCAACACAATAATAAAAACATATGCTCATTGATCTCAATAAGAAACAACAAATAATAACATATGCATAAGGCCAAGCAAATCAGGGACTTCCATGTATCACCCGACCATAGATTGGGTTGAACCAAATCTCCCTTTCAACTAATCACCCCCATGCCATATTCCAAGCATTAATGTGGGATCTCATGGGATAAACCAAATATAACCAATTAAGGACTCCATAGGTTAAACTACCTCCACCCTTAAGCCACAATGATCTCAACTAAACCGGTCGAGAGATCACCAAGCCAACACAAGCTTGGTTGCCTCAGAATTTCTTCACCATACCCAGAGGAATTTTCTTGTGTCCACCCACTTTTCAAGGGCTTCCCAGAGAAAACCATCTCCACCCCTAACCCTTGGGATTTTCCCAAGACCAACTTACCTGGATCCAAAATCTTTCGGCAATACAAAGCTCAACCAAGAATGAATCTCATCACACCATGACTATCCAAGAAATCACAAGGCAGATCTGAACATGTTGTTAAACGGGGAATCCCACGCCAATGTGTTGTGGCAAACAGCAACCCCCATTAATTTTTATATCATAATAATAATGGGGGCCCTTTACTTTTCTTAAAGTTTATACTTTACTTGTAAATAAATCCTTTTTGCTTCAATAAAGCATTAAAATAATAAAATATGCTCTTTTTGAGAACCATCGTAGCAAAGACCTTATTTTGGGCTTTATGTTTTTTCTTTTCTTTTAGCTTGTTTTTAAAGTTCGGGCCTTTATGCAATTGATTTATTTCTTTTAATACATAGCTTGGAAAAAAAAACCCAACCTTTTCCCTTTGCACAAGCTTTATTTCTAGTTGATCGTCCCTTAGTGGGATGACAAGTTATTGGCCCACACAAAACAATAATCACCATTGGATTTGATAACTGCATCATAATACGAGTCACTCTGCCACTCATAGCCCGGGTCTTTCCTGTTGCATTCTTATTTAATTCGTTGGGGTTTCCCTTAACGGGATAAGGTGTCTTGGGCCGACATCAATGGTGCATGTTCGATTGGTTAAAATTTCAATATCACTTTACAACACATCCTACATAGTAAAAGCCCAAAACTTACGTTTTTCTCCCCTTTAGAAATTTTCGAGATGAACTTGGTGGGATGACTCACCAAATGTGGGTCCCTTCAGCTATTTCGCAATTGGTGTGCTCCAATATAATGCCACTTAAGGCTGCTCCTCATTACCCTGCTAATTTGCAAATAAAGAATGCAAAAGATGAAACAATATCCATTGGGTTTCCCTTAACGGGATGACATAGGAATAACACGTCATTTGCCATGTTGTCAATTCACCTTATGTCCTTGCGCCACTTATCTTAAAAACTCGTCATCATTATTTATTGATCGGGTGATCATGTCCTAAGTGAAAAAAATGCTCAAATTTTGAATTGCTCAGAAATGGTTGAAACCAGAATGACCGGATAGGCCTCGTCGAAACGATCCTATAGCCGCGAACGACACTCAAATACGACACCATAAGGGCGGAGTTTGTATTTAAAGTTGTTTAATGTTTCATTTGGGCACAGAAAGGGGCTAGCCCCTAAGGGCCAACCCCTTATCCATATGACCCTGGCGTCAGAACCACAGGCCAATCCCCAGTGCATTAACCATGATCATTAACCGCCCGAAATTCTCGCTCACATGCGCGCAGTTAGCGCCTGACAGTTACGATTAACTGGCAGTTAAGTTGGCAGAGCGCACCAAATTTGGCAGAGGTTGCCAAAAATGGTGGAGCTAACTGCAGTTAGCCAAAATTAGTGAAGTTTTTCTAGGTGAAACTGGACAAAAGTTCAGGAGGTCATAACTTTGGCTAGGAAAGTCCTTTTGGAACGAATTTTATTTTATTTTATTTATTTTGTTTTTATTTATTTATTTATTTTCCTGATTTTGGCTATTCTGAGCATTCCAGAGCCATTGGTACAGGTTTTAGAGCCATCAGAGGTCATCTTTAGGTGTTTTTTTAGCGAAGAAGCTTGGAGAGCCATCAAGGCCTAGGGTAAGTTGGAGTTGTATTGGGCTATGGTTAGCCATTAGAGGTGAAACAAAAGTCATTCTTGACTCTTTTCTGTGTTCTCAACTCATTTTCACAGCTTATTTTTCTTGTTTAGGCTTTCTTCTCATTGTATAACCATTTTGAGCATCTAATAAGAGCAAGGACATGCCCATTTGGGGGCCTTGGACCCGACAGATGTAGCCCAGGAGTGGTGAACTGCCTTATCAGCTGCTGTGTTATATTATGTGAATTTATCTTGTTGCGTTTTTTAGATTTGATATGATAAACAATAACTTGAAATAATCCTCCTTCACACATAAGACTAAGAAAATTTACCAAATCACTTTGTTTCAATTGCAAGACATCAGTAACAGTTTGCACATATAATTTAATGGAAATGAATACCTTGCACAACAAAAATAAGTAGTTTCATTTTCAGATTAGTTGGTATCAGAGCTCAGTTTTGAGTATTAGTTTTATGCAAAGATATTTTTTGACTGTTTTGCAAGTTTTAATGCTTACCGGGCTTAAGCTTCAAAGAGGGAAAGGACAATTAGTTAGAGCACAAGATAATCCTCAAACAAGGAGGGCCAGGGTGCCATTATCTCCACCTTCTGATTCACCCTCAATAGCCTTAAAAGAAGCTTCAAGTATGTATGAAAAGGGAGGAGAAGTTCCTGAAGAAATGGATCAAAGAGAAGAAGAACGGGTATTCTGAAAAGCTTTTTTGGACATGACTGAGATGGTCATAATATTATACCAGGAAAAGAATGATAGGTTGCTTGGAGAAGGGCCTAAGCATTAGAAAGAAGGAAAGGGCTCTCCAAGAGGAAAGAAAGGTGATGACAATTCAAAGAAAGGACATGGAGGAAATGGTGATCCACCATCCCCATCATCATCCTCTTCCTCTACATCGTCATCCTCTGCTTCGGTAAATCAACCTCATAAGCCTATATCTTCTGGAAAAAGTCCATTTTTAAAGCTAGATGTTAAATTTGAATTACCCATGTTTAATGGTGAAGTCAATGCAGAGAAACTTGACAACTAGATAAGACTGTTGGAAGTTTATTTAAGGATTCAAAACTTACATGATGACGACACCAAGATTCAATTAGCCTCTTTAAGAATGGATGGAGCAGCATTGGTATGGTGGGAAGCCAAGATCAAGGATGAAATTAAGAAACATGGTAAGATTACTTTAACATGGGCTGCATTTATTTCTGCAATTAAGAAGCAATTTTATCCTCTTGCTCATTTACAAAAGGCTATAATGAATTGGCAAAGTTTTAGACAACTTAAAGGACAAAATGTTCAAGACTACACCCAAGAGTTTAGAAGATCACTCTTATTAGGGGTAGACTTACAAAGTCAAGACACTTTGCTGAAATATATAGGTGGTTTGCAAAGCTACCTTAGACATACTATCCTTATGTTCAATCCTACTAGTCTAGACGAAGTTTGTTTACAAGCGACGCATTTAGAGACTAGAGGGAAAAACACTTTTGATGGAAATGAGGGTAGTGATTCTAAAGGCAAAGGAAGAAAAAGGATTACAAACTCTAGAAAGGAAAAAGGGAAATTCTTTTGCAAGAACTGCTAAAAAACAAGCCACGATGAAGACCATTGTTGGAAGCTTCATCCAGAGCTGAAACCAGAGAAATATAAAACCAAAGACAAAACCAAAGAAAAGGAAAAAATTGTAGCAACTATTGAACATGACTTAGGGTCTGAATTAGGTGATGAGGCAAAAAGTATCGCCATGGTATTAAAGAACATAAAGGGGAAAGAGGTTGTACAAGAAACAAATCCCAGTTCTAGCACATGAAGCTGTCACAAAGAAACTCAAAATGAAGAGAGGAGGATAGAGCTATTTCATGTGAGGATAATATCAAACCACACAAAGATAGACACACTTTTTTATAGTGGGTCTCAAGCTAATCTCATCTCAGAAGACTTAGTCAAACAGCTGAAACTTGAGACAATTCCACATCCAAAGCCTTATCCACTTGGGTGGATATGCAAGGATGCAAACTTACAAGTCTCAAAGAAGTGCATCTTGCGCTTCGCCATAACAGCTCATTATGTTGATTGGGTTGAACTGGATGTAATACCGCTTGACATTACAGGTGTTGTGTTGGGTAGTCCATATTTATTTGACAGAAAGGCAACCTTCCATCGCCATGAGAATAAGTATCACTTGTTCAAGGATGGAAAAGAGTACTTTGTGAGAGCACATAAGAAGAAGCTAGAATCTTCTTTAGTCCATTCAGGGCAATTGAAAAGGCTAGTTAATGCAAGTCAAAATCTGACTTTGTTGATGGTTAAACAACAAGATTTTGTACAATTTCCTTTTCATATTATTGATGATATAAATGATGATATGTTTCAGTCTGATAAAAGATCGTCTTTGAAAGAAGATGACAAAAGGTTGCACAAGATCCCTTTGGTGTCGATCAGTGCAGAAAACAAAGTGTTGGTGCAAAGCGGTGCAAGATTCCAGGAGAAGGAAAAGCATGCAAGCAAAGAGGGCACACAGTTCAGCATGGGTCAATGTTGGTTTCAGAATGGCAGATTGGTATGGCAAGAAAACTTGGTCAGGATTTGGCACAAGTACAAGGCTCATTCACCAAAAATTCGCCATGTGAACAGTTGGCAAGGTGAACTTTATTTTAAGTCTTCTTTGAAGTTTGACAATTGTAGAAACAATATGTTTTCTGCAAAATATAGTTGTTGTTCTGCAAATTTCAAGAATTTGCATCATGACTCAGTCAATTTTAGCAACAGACGGTCGGTGAATTCAAGGGAAAATATATCTTTTTATGAGAAGCTCAATTTGATGAATTCATGAATATTTCAGTTATTCAAGGTTGGAAGATTGGAGAATCAGTCTCCTCGTCTTCATTTTTAGTAATGAGAGAGATTTTGGGGTCCAAAAGCTTCCCATTTGGGAGGTGTGATCAAGTGATCATGTCCTAAGTGAAAAAATGCTCAAATTTTGAATTGCTTAGAAATGGTTGAAACCAGAACGACTGGATAGGCCTCGTCGAAACGATCTTGTAGCCGCAAACGACACTCAAATCCAACACTGTAAGGGCGGAGTTTGTATTTAAAGTTGTTTAATATTTCATTTGGGTGCAGAAAGGGGCCAGCACCTAAGGGCTAACCCCTTATCCATATGACTTGGCGTCAGGACCACAGTCCAATCCCCAACGCATTAACCAAGACCGTTAACTGCCTAAAATTCCCTCTCACATGCGCGTAGTTAGCGCCCAATAGTTACGGTTAACTGGCAGTTAAGTTGGCGGAGCGCGCCAAATCTAGCGGAGGTTGCCAAAAATGGCAGAGCTAACTGCAGTTAACCAAAATTAGTGGAGTTTTTCTAGGTGAAACTGGACAAAACTTCAGGAGGTCATAACTTTGGCTAGGAAAGTCCTTTTGGAACGATTTTTTTTTTTTGGCTATTCTGAGCATTCCAGAGCCATTGGTATAGGTTTTAGAGCCATCAGAGGTCATCTTCATGTGTTTTTTCAGCGAATAAGCTTGGAGAGCCATCAGGGCCTAGGGTGAGTTGGCGTTGTATTGGGCTATGGTTAGCCATTGGAGGTGAAACAAAAGTCATTCTTGACCGTTTTCTGTGTTCTGAACTCATTTTCACAGCTTATTTTGCCTATTTAGGCTTTCTTCCCATTGTATAACCATTTTGAGCATCTAATAAGAGTAAGGACATGCCCGTTTGGGGCCTTGGACCCAACAGATGTAGCCCAGGAGGGGTGAACTGCCTTATCAGCTACTGTGTTATATTATGTGAATTTATCTTGTTGTGTTTTTCAGATTTGATATGATAAAAAGTAACTTGAAATAATCCTCCTTCACACATAAGACTCAGAAAATTTACCAAAACACTTTGTTTCAATTGCAAGACATCAGTAACAGTTTGCACATATAATTTAATGGAAATGAATACCTTGCACAACAAAACAAGTAGTTTCATTTTTCAGATCATTTATCATCATATTAACATCTATGTTCTAACTTTAATGGGTTAATTATATATGACAAATCGTAATTATGAATTCATAATGCAAAACTTTATTTAAAGGATTGATTTAGATTATTGTTATCTCCGTTTTTGTTCCATATTCTGTAATTTTCCTTATCTTTGGTGTTTTTTGTTAACTTGGGAATTTCAAATGAAGCTAGCATCAACCAACATATATGGAAAAAGGAAAAAAGAAAGCCCCTGCTCAAGAATCAGTTGGTTCGAGGAAATTAATGAGAAGCTGCTATATGCATTCACGTTTTCAGATATAGTTTATACCACAAACTCTTGAGCAAAATCATAGAATTCCATTTATAAGTTCTATGAAGAAGAAATGCAAGAGACATCGGAGGATGAAACAATAGTTGCAATCATATAGTAGGGTGGCTTGAAGTCTTTGTATGCAAAAATCAGTGACGTTGTTAGGTCTCACCTTCACAAGGTTGCAACACACCCTCGGTTAATGCCCTATACATATATGATTTGTTTGGTACTAGATGAAGTTGATATCAACGAGTGGCTATTCATCACTCATAGAGGCATTATGATTGGTTCTTTTAGAACCAAAAGTATCTGTGGTATGTATCATTTGTAAAAACCCCAAGTCGAATACAATGCGCAATATATGGAGCATTATATTAAGGAGGAGTGCGAGGAGGACAAAAAAGAAATTCCCCAAACAATTAAAGATTGGATGAAAAATGTTAATCATTTTAAAGTAGAAACCTCAGGAAAATATGTATTTCTTCCTCTCACGCCCCCTTTTTCTATGTTGCTTCCATGCTTTGTCGTCTTTATCCCAAGTAAAACAATTCACATTTCCCAAAAGACTAAGTTCCTTTAATCGACAATGCCTATCACGGCTATGTCTTTGATTGGGCAAAAATGTTATCAGATAACATGGAAACACATATTATGCATTTCCATTTCAAAAAAATAGTTGAATATGTGCCACCCTTCTATATGTTGGGTTATCTCATGGATGTCATTTGCTTCTCCCTTGATTTTCCTTGCATGGGATCGAAATGGACACTTGCAGATCTTCTTCCCATCCATATATATCACAGTATCCTCTAGGAGGAGAATTACTTTGAACATCTTTACCACATTTTCCATTTGGTCATGATTCCTATCCACGAGGATGTTTTTAATATTAAAACCCCAAGGAATTCCGTTGTCGCACAAGCTGACCTTCTGAGAATTAGAGCTTGTTTTGTTGAAGAATTATTCACATACATCAAAATATGGGGAAGTAATGCAAGCCCTCATGTCATTCCTCTTTATATACCTGAAAAATTGCTCTGTTGAGAAGTTTCCTATCATACTATGGGGACCGAAATTAATTTTAAACTCAAAAAGGCTTCTAAAAGGTTTTGGTCTCAGTTTCCTTTGAAGGTTGGTCTTTTGCTCTTGCCAACTATCAACATGCAGAAAAAAAGAGATTTTGGCCCTAAATGAGTTAAAGCTCGTAACCATTCCTTTTAGAGCTTTGGACCCTTATAATGTGGAAGCACACATTAAACATTATGTTCATGAGCATAGTGAAAATGTTGATTTGTTTTTACTAGGCTTTGATATATGTATTAGTTTATTTTAAAGTCAAGTAGTTGGCGCCATACAAATTTCAGCATTTCATGGTATACAGAGATTCCAGACGAGCTTCATTGCCCATGCATTTCCTTGAGCTTCCCAAAGGCATTGGATTTGTATAAAAGACCAAATCTACATCACAGGCAACACCTCAAATTTATACATCGATGCAAGTTTCTTCTATCTAGTAATCTTCTTCAGCCAATCCTATTCTTACTAATATGAATAAGGAATGGGATGACTATCTGAAAAGCATAGGTGAATATAACAAGCAAAAGGATCCCCTCGATCAAGATTTTACTCAACAAACAATTCTTGTTTCTCCTAAGTCAGTGAATATTCCCCTTACGCACTTTGTTCCTCTTGACAAGATTCCTTTGAATACTCGGGTCAATGTTGAAGTCATTCATACTCACCCTACTGTTGAGATTCAACTAAATGTTGAAAAAATACCTCCCATCGAAATCTTCTATCATCCACAACATAAAGCAGTTATTAAAAAGGGCAGAAAGAAGAGGAATTTTGTCAGAGAAATTTCTCCTACAAACACTATATCCTTAGAATTTCTCTGGAGAAGTACTGCAACGGCCTTGAATGAAGAAAGCAAGGAACTAGCCCAATATGCAGGAGCGTATGCTTTGGACACTACTGACAGAGCAACTCATGTCACACAATTTGTTCAAGATAAGGATGATAAGATACAGTAGCTTGAGCAACAAGCGACCCAAGCACAAACATAATTGCATAAACAAGTTCATTTGGTCAAAGATCAGTACTCTGAAGAAATCAAATAGCGAGATGATCGAGTAAAGGCATTACAAAGAAATTTAGAGCATGAAAAGTCAGTAAGTCTCAGTGTTACTGAGTTTAAACATGAGGTCCTTCAACTCCTTCACTTAGAATTTTTATTTCAGGTAACTAGACCCATTTGAACTAGTCAGAACCACTATTCTCAACGGAAAAAAAAAAGGGTCCGATTCGGGATATTGGTTGGGTGGATTACAAATGTTGATACATTCAATTTTAGCCATCAACGCAATGACAAAAAAATAATCATGTAAACCAAATGCATCCACCATGCATTCAAATTTCAAAAAGGAAATTATACATGCAACCTATTACTTGCAAATCCTTAGTTAATCCTTGATTGAAAGCTTATTCTCTTGGTTACAACTCCAATTGCTTCTTGTTGCTCCTTCTTAGCTTGTGCTCTTTGCTTGCTTGTTCTATTCCTTCTCTCTGTCTCTTTATCTCTTGAAGTGCAATTTCTTCCTTAGCAAAACTAAGGCTCTCAAAAGCTAAAAAATGATCCCAAAAGATGTCAACTATTTCTCATATGTTTTTTTTTTTTTTTTTTTTTTTTAATGGTGTCTCTACCTTTACCTTTCCCAATTTTCTTTCATTTCCCTTTATTTTCTATTTAATTTCCCTTGCATGCATATTATTGTCTCTTTATCTTCCTTTTCTCCTATTTTCCTTTATTTCTTAAATTAATTGTCATTTATTGCCCTTTGCCTTTTTCCAATGCCAATGCTAATTCCATAGCCATTAATTAACCACAAGTGATGTCCACTTTATTGTTTTTTCCCTCCTTTTAACTTGGAATAGTCCCATGGCCTTGGTCATATTTTTTCCTTTATAACTTCCTTACATTTACATGGAAAATCAACCCGGGGTTGTTACAAATCCCTCCCCCTTGGGAAACACCATCATCAGTGTTCTAGGACACTTATGACTAGCCAAAAATACTAAAACCAAAACATATTGGTTATGAGAGCTTTATAGCACAACCCATTGCAGTATTTACATTGGACAATTGTTGAAAACATGACAAACACACTGCTTATTGGAGCTTTATAACCACATCTCGTTGCAATATTTACAATGAAAAACATATATTTATATACATACATACACACCAAAATCTCATTTGCTTCAACCAACAAATAAAGAAGGATATAATACCCACATCTGATCATCCATCTCCCATGTAGCTTCATCAGCCCCAAAGTGCTTCCACTAAACTTTAACTTGCTCTATTGCTTGGTTCTGGCGTATGAGTTGTTTATGTTACAATATGCATTGTGGCTCTGGCTAGAACTCTCCCTCTGGTTCCACTGGCAATACAGACCAATTAATCACATGATCAACATCATGTACATATCTCTTAAGCAATGAAACATGGAAAACATCATGAACTTTCACTAATGGAGGCAAAACAATTATGTATGACATCGGTCCAATCCTCTCAAGGATCTCAAAAGGCCCAGACCCACTATATTGTGATGCCAACTTGGCACGTGACCTAATCCTCAAGGAGATCTTCTTGGGCTTGATGTGCAATTACACATGCTCCCCAACCCAAAACTCCTTGAATGCTCGTTGATCTGCATAACTCGTTTGCATGTCCTGTGTTGCCTTCAAATTCCTTTTAATAACCTGCATTTCCTGCTCCATCTCTGCCAACTTATCTGGTCCAATCAACACCCTATTGAAAAATCACTCTAACTGAAAGGAGTATCACAACTCTAACCATAGAGATCCTCAAATGGAATAATCTTCAAGGACCCTGATACCCATTATTATAAGTAAATTCCACCAATGAAAGATACTCCTCCCACTACCTATGTTGATACATGACATACATCCTCAACATATCCTCAAGAATCATGTTAATCCTTTTCGTCTGTTCATCTATATGTGGATGGTAAATTATACTGAAAGCTAGCTCTATCCCCAGGCCTCCAAACAATTCCTTCCAAAACTTGGAAGTGAACTTAGCATCTTTGTCTGATGTAATGTTCTTGGGAACTCCTTGTAACCTCACTATTTTTGTGATGAATATTTGAGCCACTTTACTAGCTGAAGTAGTATACTTTACTATAATGAAGTGAGCTACCTCGCTCAACTTGTCAATGGGCTAGAAATGGACACTTGCAGATCCTCTTCCCATCCATATATATCACAGTATCCTTTGGGAGGAGAATTACTTTGAACATATTTACCACATTCGCCATTTTGCCATGATTCCTATCCACCGTGTTGTTTTTAATATTAAAACCCCCAAGATGTCCCTTTAGAGCTTTTGACCCTTCTAATGTGGCCTGCAATGTAGTTGATGAAGCACACATTAAAAAGTATGTTCATGAGCATAATGAATATGATGGTTTTTTTTACTAGACTTTGTCATATGAATTAGTTTATTTCAAAGTCGAGCAGTTGACGCTCAATGAATTTCAACATTTCATGGTATACAAAGATTCTATATGGGCTTCATTGCCCATGCATTTGTTTAAACTTCCCAAACGTGTTGCCTTTGTCGAAAAGACCAATAACTCTACATCACAGGCAACACCTCAAAATTTCTACACCAAAGCAATTTTGTTCTACCAAGTAGTCCTCTTCAGCCAATCATATTCTTACTAATATGAATAAGGAATGGCATGACTATTTGAAAAGCATAGGTGAAGTTAACAAGCAAAATGATCCCCTTGGTCAAGATGTTCCTCAACAAACAATTATTGTTATCCTTGAGCCAACAAGGATTCCCCTTACACACTTTGTTCCTTTTGATAAGGTTCTCTGAATACTCGGGTCAATGTTGAAGTCATTCATGCTCACCCTACTGCTGAGATTCAACTAAATGATTAAGAAATCCCTTCTGTTGAAGTCTTCTATCATCCACAACGAAAATCAGTTATTAAAAATGGCAGAAAGAAGAGGAAAGTTGACAGAGAAATTTCTCCTACAAACATTATTTCCTTAGAATTAATCTAGAGAAGTATTACAACAACCCCAAATGAAGAAATAGAGGAACTAGTCTAGTATACTGGAGTGTATGCTTCAGAGACTACAGACAAAGCAACTCATATCAAACATTTTTTTCTTGATAAGGATCATAAGATACAACAACTCGAGAAACAAGTGACCTACGCACAAACATAATTGCATAAACAAGTTGAGTTGGTCAAAGATTAGTACTATGAAGAAATCAAACAACGAGATGATCAAGTAAAGGCATTATAACAAAAGTTAAGAGCAGGCACAGTTAATAACTCTCAGTGTTATTGAGTTTAAACATGAGGTCCTTCAACTCGCTCAGTTTGTCAAACAACAACAAATATTTTGTGAAAAAATGAGCCTAATGTGGGAACAACACAAGCTAAGTTCTAAATTGGTTGATGAATTAGTTGACATGGCAAGTCAATATGACAAGGCTAAGTGAAATCTCAATGATCTCTTGGAATGGCAGGTATATAAGAAAAGAATGTTGTCAAAACTGTTAGCGCTTGAATCTGCCTTAGGCTGAGGAAGGCGAGGTTCAAGGCAACATCAAACCAAGGTCAGCCTCGTAGCTAGCCCTACGAGGACAGGAGAGGGCTCTCTCCGGTCTATCTCGGCAGAAAAGTCTTCAACGGTGGTGAGATGACCAATAAGGAATACTGATTTTAGGCTAGTAAATTGATAGAAAGGCTTGTTTTTAATAAACGATTGGGTCTTTTGGGCTGCATGGGGCAAAGAATAGCTTGAATAGGGAAATATAATAAAAAATACAGATTATCTCCCGAGGCAAGATAAGCAAGAAATTTAACATCAAATTTGAAATTATATGGAGTGAAAGACCGTTGCGAGGTTGACAAGGGCATAGAAGATGAATCCTTGTCAAACAGAAGAACACATTAAATATGAAAACTTCCTCAAGACAGAGCAAATGAATTGGATTCTGCCTTTCTCACTTAAAAGAATTCATTCGGAAACGATTAGGAAATGGAAGGAGAACATTACAGGTTACATATGAAACAAAGGATGAGACAAACGTTAAATTTCATACCACAGGAATCTCAGGGGTCAGAGCTGCATTTTTTATTAAAATCTATGTCAAACTGTACAATAGAAGCTCTGTTTTTCTCCATGCACACCTCTGAGAACTCTCCCCCCCCTAACCCCTACAAATGCTTTTTTCAATACATTAAATAAACTCTGCTAGGGGAAAACAAATCGACCCCAAGACAAGGAATTTGTTTTATTATTACTAAATAAAACTAAAAATAAAAAATAAAAAAATCAGCGCCTCTGAAGATAGAATAGCGCTCCTTCTTTTACTTGAATCTGTTGATAACTGATGAAGAGGTGGCATTTATAGGTGTCAATCCCATTACTGAAGATAAACATAGGCATTCGGATCTTGTTCTTGGCTGTGATGAATATCTACGTTCCAATTTAAACTTTGACGTTTTACTTTGCTGCCGTTCACCGTTATACTATCCAAGAAATATGGTATTTTGGCTCCGTTTGAATAACGCTGCCAATTATGACATGGTCCTCCTTGGACCTCGACATGCCCTGAAAAGGCTGTAGTTTTCCCATTGACATCAAATTCATGGACACACCGCTTTCTGAGTTTTTTAAGAGTCTCTTTTGATGGTGAATAACCAGCAAGCATCATGTCCTTAACCACGCCCAAAGCAAATTTTGTGTCCCAATTAATGAGATGGGCATCAACCAATAAAGAATATGACTTCTCATTTGGTTTAACACCCGAGCTTGTCATGTGAGCAAAATTTCAGAATCAAAGATTCCTTGTGAAAGATCAGGCCTCCTTTTCGTGCTTACAATGGATGTTTGAGATCCAACCTTTGCAGTGTTGAATGCCAGATTCTTACAATCAGGCAATATGCTGGCAGATGAAACACCTTTCCATTAAAATGTACAGTAGCTGAAGAATGACTATCGATATTAGCAAGAAATGCTGCACATTCCCCTGTCTTCCTAATTACAGTCATATTTGCAACTTTGGACTCTCCAGAATATTTATATACATGTGCCTCTCGCTGAGGACCAAAACGTATATACTGAGGATCTCCATCAACAGAAATTAGAGCTGGCTCACAGAGTTTTATGGCTGCATGAAGATCCTTCAGATGCCCCCGTTTAGGTTGCCTCAACATACCATATTCATCAATTGGAGCATCACCCCCAGCTGTGCAGTCAAAGTTTGTCCCTCCAAAATACATGTAGTAATTGTGAAAGTTGCCACCACGTAAATCGAGCTACTGCAAAAGCATTGTCTTCCACAGGCCTATGAGGAACCCGACCACCCCAAGATGAAAATCATCCATTCCAATCCTCGGTCCAAAGAGTGGGCTTGTGATATGCATTTGGCTTGAAACCATCGCAGTAGAAACCATTGCATGAATTTATAATATTCCCTGGTGCATCACTTTGTTGACACATGATCCAAGGTACACCTGCATCCAGTCCTTCTGCCATACTCGCAGCCCCTTTTACATAACGTTTTCCTTTCTCACCAAATGAGTGTTCCTCATTCCCATACTCGTTCTTAATCTGGAGTAAAATAATTGGACCTCCTTGCCATGAAAAAAGCTTGTGCACTTTCATGAGATTCACTATCATTGTAACATATTTCTCCATCTCCTCCTTGAATGCCATGTTATCATTTCGAAACTCAATACCAGGGATGTCACGTAACCAAATAGGAAATCCCCCAAAGTTCCATTCTGCACAAACATAGGGGCCTATTTGAAGATGCAAATAAAGCCCAGCATTTTGAACAAGCTTTACAAATTGAACAAGATCATATCTCCCCGCAAAATGATAGGAATGTGATGGTTACTGGTCCGACAGAGAACAGGTAGAAGTTTTCGTTTGTTTCAACCAGAATAGCATCTCCAATCGCAAAAGGGGTCCTCCCTGAATCATTGTCTGTGATGGAATCGTTCCTATGTGGGTTGCACAGAGACGTGGAGGAATTCGTACTTTCCTTAGCATCAAACAATTTGAAGTCTTCATCTGAGCTACAACTAGTGCAGCCATAACCGTCGCAGCTGTTTGGTCTTCCTATTTCATCGTGTGTGACCCCCGTCGTTATTTTTAGGGGAGAAGTTTTGAACTCTTGAGGCTTTAAGGGAGGAGGAGATATTGAGCTTGTCTTGAGATGTGAAGCACTTGAATTAGATTGAGATTCGTTCACTAACAACAGTTTATTGCTGAGGCGAGCTGTAGGTGCCGGCGAGCTGAGGAATGATCCAATCCTTGGATTGTGTTAGCTGCTATGAGACTATTGTTGCCAAAGCGAATCATTTGCTGCAATTGCCATTCTGTTTGAATACCCAGAATGAAGGAACCTGTATCAGAAGAATCTTGATAGAAAAACACATTCTTTGGATGTCTTTGAACTTCAGATTCGAACACTGGATAGATCATCCGGGTCTAATTCATATGTGGACCGCTTCTGAACTGAAGAATGTATGATAGCGCTGTCGAAAAGATGATTTGAACTGAAAAATCACAAAACCGTGATGAATGCAGGGTGAAAGGCTCAACGCATCGTGCGCCCTCCTAGTGCGCCGCGCACACACAAAAATGCACTGACAAATGATGCCCAATGCGTCACGCGTTGACTGTCAGCACAATTTCGGCCTCAAAAAAAAAAAAAAAAATCGTCCTTCAACCCTTCAATTAGATCTTTGTGGATGCAAACGACCCTTCAATCAACGAAAATATCTTGATGACTTTGATTCTGCAAGATAATTTTATTGCCTCCAAACTCAACTTGTACAGATGCATGCCCACATGAGATAGTTTTATCAGTTTATTTCCATTGACTTCTTGATTGAAACTGATGATTCCTTTGGCTGTTTCTGCAGGGATTGGAGCTACTGAAGCTGCTGCCATTGAAGAATTGTAAAATTTGAAATACTTTGACCACTTACCTATTTATTACAAAGACACATCTGATGATTTCTTCTTCAAAACAGGGTTTTGAAGAAGAATCAATCTCACATTATTTACAACGACATAAACACCTACTGAACCTTCCTCTAGTCTGTAGACATTATTTGACATGTTTGAAGATCAATGACGAAGGACTGACAGGACTGTGTCTAACATTGGCTCCAATGGGGATGGCAGCTGCCGCTTCTTGGAGGTGCCAAGAACCGCAGAGCTTTGGGTGAGCAGACAGTGCCTCTGTCCATTGGGAAATGGAGTCATTATTTCAACAAACACATGACATTACCGGCTCATTTATGGACTGAAACTTGACTGAAATGATTGAAAAACTGACTCGGAAAACTTCAAACTAAACTGTAATGAAACTAGAACGAAATGCTATCCTTTAGCGGCTTATTTATTTACAAAATCTACCCTACTCTGCTGTAAAAACAATAGATCAGGTAATACTGAAATGCCAGATCAACCATTCAAGTAAACCTGAGAATAATGTTGCTTGAGAATGCTTCAACCGAATCACAGATGCAATTGCTGGCAGCCCTTCATGCACGTAATGAATCTGGCTATGTATAAGACAACTTGATCTATTAGTCAAACTGAAAACATTTCCATGTATGCTGCAATAGGATCGCAATAGCCAAACTCTGTTTGCTGCCCCAACTCATTCAGTTAGCTCATGAACAACAAGATGAGATCTTTGCTCAAGCAAGTGACAAAGTTTCTCTGAATGAATTTGTGGTAGACAACATAAATGATAATATTGTGCTTCAAGGATCATCTGAAGTTTCTTCTCTTATGATTGATGAATGTAATAAGGAACATGAAAACCTGGTCGTCATATCATATACAAATGACCTACAGAACATTCACACCACAGAAGATCAAAACATTCAGGATTTCCATTCAGATTCCTCTTCATATGTTTCATGTGCTGAAATGTTTTTCCAAGAAGAGATCTGCTCATCCATTTGTTCAGAGTTTTTTGAAGCCCATGAGCATACTTTTGCCGAAGCACATGATGAAGGCAGATCAGAATTTGAAGCAAAGGACACCTTGTTCTTTCAGCAGGAGGTGGCAATGGCAAATCTTCATGTTTTTCAAGATCCTCTAGCAAGTTTGTTGCAGCCAGCAGTGAAAGTGATTATTGCAGTGTTCAGTGATGAAGGAGATCATGGTCAGCTATGTTTTTGGATGCCCAGTTATCAGTTTGTATTGCTGACCAGCAGATCTGATTAGGGAAACTAGTCAAGAAGCCATCTGCTTGACTGGTTACATTGGAAAGCCAATTATATATGATTGTACATTTTTCATTAGTATGCAGGTGGTTTTCATCATGATTCCAAATCTTGATGGATTGCTGCGTTTTTTCCAAAAGCTTTGTAAAGTCTTGTTTTAGGTCAGTCATGAGTCATTTGTGTTTGGTCTGTTGAGTTAGTTTTTTCAAGTTATTTCAGTTTACCATTGAGTCAAGTTTCAGTCACTTTTCAGTCAAGTTTTCATTCAATAAATGTGTCAAAGGTTTTGTATAGTCTGTTGAAATAATGACTCCATTGCCCAATGGATAAGGCGCTAGTCTGCTCTCCCAAAGATCTGCCGTTCTTGGCACCTCCAAGGAGCTACCATCCCCATTGGAGCCAATGTTAGTGTCAGTCTTTCTAGCCTTCCTCCAGTGATCAAATATGCTCTTACAAAGTTGTCTCAGAGAGTCAAGGTCAAATTTTGTCATTTCAGGGAGTCTTCAAGCAAAATTTGGTCATTAGGCATTAGGTCTAGGGTTTGTTTTCACTCTTTTCAAAGTTTTCCAAATGTTAGTCTATGTCACTATTCAGATGAGTCTATCATCATTCAGAAGGTTGTTATCATCATGTCAGGTTCCATTGGGTCATTTCACACCTTGTTCATGCCTCAGTTGCGCTTAGGCAAGGTTCATTTCTCTCTCCTAGGGTTTTGAAGGAAATTTCTCTTGAATGGTAAAATGATTAGCAAAACTTGTATCCAGATGTTCATACACATTCCCCTATCCTTCATGTACCTTATTAAACACTTCCCATCACTGAGATCCCCCAAATTCCTCATTTTTGCACAAACCCTAGTTTCTTGCCACAACTTGGCAATTTTCTAGGCTAGGCCTGTGTTTTTCCCTTTTGACCTCTTCCCCTCACTCAATCTTCTGAGATATTCCCACTTTTCCCCTACTTCCTAACAATCCCTCCCTACTTCCCAAAATTTCCCCAAGAATTTAGAAGCCCCTTATCCCCTTCATTTCGCTTCATTTCGACAAAATCCCTTGTTTCACACATTGGGATAAGTTTCACTCAAAAGATGTTTCAGAGCAATCAATGATGAATTTTGGAAAACTGAGAGAGGTTTTTGTCTACAACATGCCAAAAAAAAAACCTCCTTCACTTTTTACACAAGTTTCATGGTTTTAGAGAAATGTCAAAAATACCGTTGCCTCAGGAGAATTGAATGCACCTTTGAAGTGACCTTGGGAAAATCAAGTTTTCTCCTAGCTTGGTTGGCCAAATGACTTTCTTGATGAGTCAAATTATAATTAGACAAAAATAGCTTTCCAATGAACTATCATGAGCTCAATTTGGAGTTGAGGAAGGCATTCAAAAGTTGACTGTAACAACACTCTGCTTTGAGGCAGCCTCATTTGGCACATTTTGGCCAGTCTTGGGAGATTTGATTTTTGACAAGGAAAATGAACTCCAAATTGAAAAATTCCAGTTGTATTGGAAATTAGACTCAAATACCTTTCCAACGAGATGTCATGCGCCTGATTTCGACACCGGGAAGGCCTCCAAAAGCCTCCTGCAAAATTCACTATGTAGCTGGGTGCGCGCGGCGCATCAGGTTGGGCGCGCGGCGCATCAGGCGAAAAAACCCAGTGAGAATTTGCGCGCGCGTGGCGCATCAGGAGCACACGGCGCATTGGGTGAGGCGCACGACACACTCAGGTTTAAGCCCAAACTTGGTTCGGAAAAACACCAAAACTCCTCCTCTCCACACAAATTTGCAGGTAGGCTCATATCCACCACTTGTGCTTGACTTTTGAAAGATTAATGTAATGGGTTCATCATATGTTGCCTTAGAAAATCCAAGTGGAAATCCCTCCTTTGTCAATGAAATTGCTATAGGGTTTGAATGCAAAAATTGTTGTAGGGTTTCAAAAACAGAGTGTAACCAAGGTTATCATTTTTTCCCATTTCCCTTTGTTTCCCATTCCCAAAGTAACTCATCAAACTTCCTCATTAATCCCCTCATAATCCTATCATATGATCCCATACTCCCAATTCCTATTTTACAAAGTCCCAAACCCAAACCCTAGTCCATATACTATACCCTATCCCAGCAGTCTCTCATTTCCCTTTGGCACACATTTGGCATTGAAGCAAGACACCAGGTTCTCATTTTTCATTCTCAACAAACCAAACATACACTTGGCATAGGCTTTCAACACCATGGAGGCAAACACCGATACATTATATGACCAAGACAGTGACTTTACAACTGAAACTGCATGCACCAGGAGGGCACTAAAATGTTGAAAAAGGGAGGATAGACTTCGAATTTTGGCCGAGGCTTCATTGGCTAGACCTAATACATGATGGAGGGTCTTCGCTCCGAATTTGAGCAATTTCGGAGAAAATTTTGTCATTTTGAAATTTTTTGGCTTGCAAAACAGGTTTTTTGGCTCTACACGTAGCGCGTAGCGCGCGACCCATAAGATGGGGAAGTCCAAATCACAGATGGCTTATAGTTTTAGTTTTTTCATGATGAAATACACATGCTCAACCATTGCCAAGGCATTTCATCAAGTTCTGGGTGACCAAAAGGCTCAAAAACATCATGAAAATCACCTTTCTGCCACTTTTGCACTAACAGGAAGTACTTCTGGGAGAATGCACTTTTGGAGGGTCAAATGGACACCAAATTAGAAAATTCCACTTGGGTTAGAAAGTAGACATCCAGGGCTTTCCAACAAGCCAACCTGAGCTCAATTTGGATGTCGGGAAGTGCCCCAAAAGTAGGTGGAAAGGCGCGTAGCGCACAAGGCTCAGGCGCGCGGCGCACAAGGTTTTTTGGCACAGTTTTCATCCTCAGCTCAGCAAATGAAGCCAGTTTGACCAGTTTTGACTTGTGATGGGATTTTTCACCCTTCTTGATGTAACTAATGGAACTTTATGTTGATTTGACACTTATTTACCTATTCTATATGATTCATTCATAAAATAGCAAAAATTTAATGAATGAATTGGTTTCCTAGCTTATAGAGGCAAGTTGTTTTGACTGCCTAGATTGTAGTGCTTAGTTTAGAATTAGTTCAAACAGCTCCTAGAATGATGAGCTCGACCCCTAGAGGCAAGGAAAGGAGTTAGGATGGTATATATGATGTAATTTCTCAATCATTTTCAGAGGTTGGAGAGGTTGGACTCTTGGGAATAGTTTGACACTCTATTGTACATATCTTATCTGCATTTTTGGCAAAGGAAAGACCATGGTTTTGCAGCACTATTTGGGATTCATGTGGCTTTATGTGTTGATGGTGTGCTTTTTTCAGTATTTGTAAGTTGTTTATGTGCATCGCTTTCTTTCTCTTATCTTCTTCAATTGAACAAATGAAGTTAAGGTAGAATCCATAATTTGCTATGCTCTGCCTTTAAGTTTGTTTAATTTTCCATGTTTTCATCTGTTTATGGAGAATCCTTGAAAGTTTCTTGCTCTCCTTAACCTCTCACCAGTCAGATATATTCATTCAATCACTTTAAAGGCATCAAAACAATCGCCTATCTTGCCCCAAGTAGACCTCTGCAAAATCTGTGCCTCATCCCCGCACCCAAAATTACGTTTCCCTTGAATTGAACAAAACCTTAAAAAATCAATTTCAAAGTCCTTGTACTTCATACCTAACCTAAAATTAGTCATCAATTTAGTCATCTCAAGCCTCATTGATTACCTTTTGCCAAGATTGACTCGGAGAGAGCCCTCTCCTGTCCTCGTAGGGCTAGCTACGAGGCTGAGCGTGGTTTGATGTAGCCTTGAGTTTTACCTTACTTCAGCCTAAGGTAGATTTGAGCGCTAACATAGTGGCGACCATACTGGGGAAGAAATCTCAATGGTTTGCTTACTGATGAGTTTGTTTCACAAGTCTTAGATGGAGTCTGAAGTCACGCCAGGTAGCTTTCAAAACACTCTTGCTATGCATAAGCGGAAGTAGATAAATACTGCTTCAGTCGATCTCCGGTTAGCTTGTGAATACTTGATTTGCAAATCACCCCAGTACTTTTGTTCGTTCTAGACCTTTGGATGATTGAGTCTAGAAATCGATTGGCTGAATTATTTGAATTCTTTTGATCTTCTGATAAACACACTAGCTTTAAAAATACATACTAGAGCTAATCCAGATCCGAATCCACCTCCTATTTACGAAAATCCAAACTTGATTCAAAAAATCCTCCGCCAAGAAAGCTCGGCGTCTCCCGTGATTAAATCCCATTCATGTCCTGCAATTTTTGAATACCTTGAAGAACTTGCTTTTGATGAAAAGTTTGAATTGTCATTGTTTAAAACCAAGTCTGAAAACGCTCTTGATTCTATAGTTCCAAATCCTGATTTTGCTGCAGCTCTTGAATTTGAAAAACATAATAAATTAATTGACAATTTTATCTTGAGGCACCTTCAGACCGACATCCAAGCTGCAAATCTTGCTGATTTCTTAGAAGCTGTATCTGCAAATATTGGATCTAATGTCACGACATCCACCTCTAAAATTCCTACTGAATCACCTTTCATTCCCACCATCCCTGTGAAACCTATAATTACTTATTCAGAATCTGCAGCCAATTCCCCTCCTTCATCCCACATCGCTTCTCCTCCACATACACCTCCGCATACTCCTCATACGGCAACTACACCCACTCCACCAACAACCCCTAGACTAAATCCACCTAGAGCAATGGCTGCTCATTTCGAACCTCTTGATTTACCTCAGAAATTGCATGATATGCTCGCGGATTATCAGAGTAAGATTCCTATATTTGATGGAACTCCTCAAAGTGTGTCCGCTCAGCAACACATAGACAAAATGGAAAACTTTTGTGATTTATATGAAATTGATGACGAAGATGTAACTATGCGATTGTTTGTGAAAACATTCGGAGGAGAGGTAAGAAAATGGTTCAGAGGCTTGGGAGCTAGAAGTCTACCTACATTGGTTGAACTTCATAAACAATTTTTAGATCGTTAGGAACTCAAAAAAGATCCACTTCAGATCAATGCCGAGTACAATAATATCAAACGCAATCATGGTGAGTCTATCCAAGACTACATTATCAGATTTAGTACAGTTTATAATGCTATTCCAGATGATTTAAGACCATCTAGAAAATTAGCTCTTCTTAAATTCCCGGATGGTTTTGATCCGGAGATGGCTTATTCATTACGCGACAAAGATCTGCCTACTTTAGAAGATATGCAAACTATCGTCGTTAGTGTTGAGGCAAATCTAAATGATAAGAGAGCACGGTTGAAAGCAGAGAAAAGAGTGACTATAAAGGAAGAATCTACATCAGAACCACCTTGGTTTCGTGAGATGGAAAAAATGTTCAAAAGAATGAACCTTGACAAATTAGAACCGCAGATTCGTAATCCAAATTACCGTGGCCATCAACAACCTTAGTTCAGAATCAAGCAGCGTGAACAAAGAGCACAAGAGCCAGCAGCCCAGCAACAGATTAAGACTCCTCTTTTGCAGAATTTTGTGAGTGAAGATTCAGATGAAGATGCTGATGTAGTAAGGGACCAAAATCACTTCTTTACTCCTGATGATCTGCCCATTTACATCACTGAAGAAGAAGAGTATGGAGAAAGTTCAGGTGCCCAACAAGATGAAGATTTTATCTTAGCAAATGATGCAGATTTAGATGATTACCAAAGAGGATATTTGAATGCCTTG
>APFE031180181.1:0-14875 GCA_000404065.3 Pinus taeda
ACTTCCTATATGAGATGATGATGATTGTAGGATTTATCCATTGCTTCTGTTGCAGAGCATGATGGATGGATATTTGTGCCAAAAGCAGACGATTTCTCATGCAAATATTTATAAAAGTTTGTTTCTGTTTTGCCAACTCAAAAGGATTAATGACTCCATTTAAAACATCAGGAAGGATCGACTTTTAATTAGCAGTTTAGGTTGCTTAATGTTTGGATTAGCTACTAAAACAATGTGAGAGTGCTTTGAAATATTTTAATGGTCTGTAAGGCTTATTTTATGTGGATTATTGGACATTATCTTGTTCTGGACCAAATTTAAGGTAATATTCCCTACCGTGTTTCTGTTGGCATAATTGAAGTGTTTATGTGGGATATAATTCCATTACGTTATGATGTTCAATTAATGAACTGCATGTTATTAAATGCTATGTCATATTTATATTCATATTTATATTTCCATGCTAATTGAATTACTGTTGTGATGTTCAGTTAGATTACTAAATGCTATGAGATAGTTATATAAAAAAACGATGAATGAATATGGCTTTCAGAAATTAAAATGGCATCAATGATTTATTTACCTTCTGGTTACATAGCTTCAACCCCAGAAGATGTGCCAGGGAAGCCACACACCGTGGGATCCCACCTGATAGATGCAGGGGCCCAGATGCTTCAGAGCTTCACCCCTGTGAAGCAGTTTCAACGGGTATTTGATTTCTTGATCTTTCTTCTTTTAATTTGACGGAGCATGGTTATTTTTGAAGACATGGCCAGTGTTATCACTTTCATTTTAATATTTCCATCTGCTCAGGATTTACCTTGTGTACTCTCTGCAAGTGGCCGCATACTCCCACATGACAAGCAGAGCTCGACCTTTCCTTTGGAGGATAGTTTGACATGGCCAGTATTTAGAAGGTAGAGACTGGTCCGAATGGCCAAGTAACCATTCAAAATATTTCGTCTACAACCACGGCAGGAACTGTTTTTCTATGGTAGATAGCGTCTTGCAATTTTTAACACTGCTGCGAATTCATTTGAATTTCATATTTCCACTGAGAATCACATTAGAAATTTTGCATCATTTCATTATTTAACTTACGTAATGTTTATATACCTTTCCACTTCAATATTGCGTTCCTATAAAAGTAAGAGTGAAAGCACCCTTTTGTCTCGTTGGGGTTTGTAACATATTTTATCACCCTCTACTATTACACTTCAATAGTAGATAATGCCAAGAACTCTTTTCCGTAGTAAATAATGACTGAGAATTTCACAAAAGACTGCTACGAACGGGTTTTAATGGGTTTTTAACTATTCGAGGTGCTTTAAAATGGTGAATAATTATTTCATAGGCATTGGTTATATTTGAAATGGGTTTTGGAAATTTTTATTTTTACATAAATGATGGAATAAAATTTGATTAAGATAGATATAAAAAATTGAACAATTTTTTAGTTTCAAATTAATAAATGTTAAATTAGCAATTTTACTTATTTAGCAATTTTACTTATTGGTGAAAAGAAATATAATAGTGGGACTCGATCATGTGACTAATTAATTGAATGGCGTCGTTACATGGTGGAGGAAGAATATAAGAATAACAAAACAATTTTGATTGGCCATGCTTCCGTGGTGAACCACTAATCTAGGAAAATAGTGTTGTAAGATAAAACCTCACCACACAAAAACCTTCAGTTTAATTATTAAATGACATTAAAAAATATTTAAAATAAAATAAATGAAGAACCATTGAGTTGATCCTTCCTTTTTTATTCCTCATTTATTTTATTTTAAATATTTCTTAATATAGTGAAGTAAACATGGTAAAAAATGTGAAGTAAAAAGGTTTATTTTTCATTTATTTTATTCTAAATATTTGTTAATATAGTGAAGTAAATATGGTAAAAAATGTGAAGTAAATATGGTAAAAAATTTAAGCTTTAATTCATTGAGTTGAGAAGCTCCTTCTACAACCGAGCATGAGGGCAACTAAATTTGACATGTGTCTCACTTAAAATAAAAATAAAATATTCTCTAAATAGAAAATGAATGTTAACTAAAAAATAAAAAATGAATATGCATGTTTAGTTAGTATTAGTTAAAATCATTGTAAAACATTAATAATCCCAAGTTTACTATGGTCACTCGATTTCTCGTTGATATTACAACCAAATGTAGTAAAAATATTCACTCACTTTCAATAATAAATAAAATATATGACCGTAATATAATTCTATATCATTTTTAAAAAGGAATAAAGGTTAAAAACATGTCAGAAGCCTAAATTTACATTGAATTCACAGTTACCGTTATCCACTGCAATCCTGCTCGCCTTCACTGGCTTCATGGCCCCAAATATTTTATCTGGATATTTTATGAGGTTGAATTCACCTGAATCTGTAATTTTCATATTTTTATCATGAAAAAATACTGAAATGCTTTTGTTAAAATTTTTAGCATTGCTTAAAATATTTTATAAAACATATTTGGAAGGGTAAGTCACTCGTACGCATGTGTACATGAGCAATCATTCACCTTACATTCATATATGACTTCTACACAATTATTGTTTTGCATGGTTTTGGATAATATTGGTAAGGAATGATAATATTAGGTTTGAATAATTTACACATATTCAAGGAAACTACGACGAGATATCTGAAATAAGCAGACTATAATAAACACCCACCCAGTCGACTATAATAAACACCCACCCAATCATCTCGCCCGTTAAAGGAATTCAAATGTTGAAAGGTGATGCTAAGCAAACACTCGATAATAATAAGTACACAAACTCAAATCATGTCAACTCTTAAAGGAATTTCAATGTTGAAATGTGACCATTGCGCGATTATCATGGAGGTGAAAAAATATGCAATACACTAGTAATATATGCAACTACGCTACATTCATGGAAACCTAATTTTATTGAGGTAGAGTGTTTAATATATAGGTGAAAGGCCTTCATAAAATCAAAATAGAAGCAGTAGAGCTTCAAGTGATTTTGTCTAGCCTCCTAAATGCTAGCTCAAACAGTGAATATGTGATGCCTTGTCTGGTAGTCCCGCTTGAGCCCGGCTTGGCCTCTAGATATCTAACGGTTCCTCTCAAACCAATCAGACTCATAAAGATTGATTGTTGTAGGATATAATTTTGTGAAACTTGATTTGCGAATAGGGTGAATGATATGGTGGAAACATGAAGGGGTGGAAATTGGAACAAACAACCTCATTAAAAAGGATAGCAAGTGGATAGAACGCTCTCTGTACTGGTAGTGCTAATTGAAGGACCTATCTGGGAAGATGGCAATGGCTTGCCAATATCATCCGAGCTTTTGGTTTCAGCTGTGCATCAATGCATGGTACAAATAAAACCCATCTACCAGTTAGCTTCTAAACAATTCAAAAACCATAAATTCAATTATAATTACAATTTTGTATTGTTGTTGTGGCAGACCCCGGCAGGGACTACGGCCATAGCAGTGGATCCCTTGTTATAGAATAGATGTTTACTCAGATGGATATCATCGTAGAGATTTAGGAAATAAAACACTTAAAAGAGTTAATAGTAAAGATACCCATAAGGTTAAAACTATACCTTACTAGTAGGTAGTTATTCAAAAATTAAAAGTAATAAATATACTATTGTTCCATTTATAATTATGTAAGAGAATGGGAAAATCTTATTATAAAATTTAATATATAAATACGTTATATAAAAATTTAAAAAAATGTTAAAATGAAATATAAATTATTAATTATAAATAACGTTTATAATCATTTATTAAAATAGATATAATGAAAATTGTTATATATAATTAATATCTATATATATTTATGAATTTAGTTGAGAATAGTAAAACTTTTCTTAAACAATATATAAATATATATATATATAATATATATATATGAATATAAGAAGTGATTAATTTTAAAATTAAAATAATTTTATATTAATGTGTAAAAAGGAAATATATTTGGAGAGAACACACATATTTTCATTAGACTTAGCTTAGAGTTGGGTACCTCATTTATTGAATGGAAGAAAGATGATCAACTCATAGTGGGATGCTATTACCAAAATTGTGTGAATAGAAGTGAGATTCTATGAGGTGCGAAATAGGAGTGAGATACTATTAGAGGGCTGTGCGAGGTTTGTTCAAGATTGGACACCTACCCCATTGTTTTAACCAATACATTTACACCATCTATTGATATTGTCATTTAAAATTTAGATGGACTGGTTCAAGGATCAAACAAATACGGTTTAACATCTTTGATTAATTAAGTTGGTCTTCAAATTATATCATTACAAAATACAAAATTCTTAAAATCCAGAAGCACTCATCAGGTTGAACGTGAAAATAGTTGATGGTCGATCGGTTTTTCATTTATTCATTTCCTACGTTGTGGTGATAGGATTACCATAGCATTTTTTATTTTTTTTTATTTTTATCGTAAGAGCATTATGATAGCATTTCTTTTTATAAACTTATGTTTTCTAACCAAATATTGTTTTTATCATGTAGGTTTAATTTGAATAAATAATAAGTTATTTACTTTATTTAATAGTTCTTTTATTATAAAATTTTGATTTGAATAAATTATAAAGTGGTTTTTAACTAAAAATACTACATTAAAATTCTAAATTAAGTAATTTTTTAAACATTTTGATTCTTTACTAAAGTCAATACCATTTCTTAAATGAAAACAAAAAGGTTAATCTAACACGAAGAATCTAAAAGTCTACTTCAAAATATTTTAATATTTCTTTAAATTAAATATTGTAAAATTAATCCTTAAAAAGAAAAAACCATATCCTATACATACAATAAAAGTTTAAAAATATAAATATTTTTCAAATCAAAGTTGTTTAATTGAAAATATTAAATTTGATATATAATTATTATAAATCTTGTTATCATGCTATAAAAATATCATTAAATTCATAAATAAATATTAAAAATTAATATTAATGTTACTTTAACTATAATATTAAATTATTAAATTAATAACTTTGAAGTAATACAATATATATATTAAATTTAAATATATTAAATGTGTTATATTATAATATATATTAATATATCATGATATATATTGACTCTAGATATATATGGGAGAGAAGAACAAAGATATAGAGCGATAAAGGTCGATAGATAGATTGAGTGATACAAGGATCAACAAAGTGCTCAATATTTGATGTGTTCAAAACTGCAAGAAACATGAAGCAAAGCGTACATCTCAACGACCTGAAACCAACACAACTTGAATCACTCAAAACCGATATCGTATGCTCCCAATATCGCTTCTCATCGTTTTTCCAAACAGCAAAAACATTTGCAAGTTGGATGTAGGACTCCTCACTGGGCAATCTGTACATTGACTAGGTAGGGTGACTGGATAGATTGACTCTGTTTCTTAGGCCAATATCAGGCTTTCAAGTGGCCTCTCCACATTGGTCAAATTATTTTTGTTTATTTTATTGCTCGAATTTGTGGGTTGTTGGTCCAATGGATGGGAGCCACATGGGCCAATGGTGGGAATCCACGTGGCCTCCCAATGTGCGTGAAAAAAAATGTTAAGGCTGAACGGGTCTCTGGGTGAGTCAAACACAAGACCTCAAGGCCCCCAGCACACGACCTTACCATCGGACCACAAGTGTTAATTGTGAATACATAACCACAAGGTTTATTTAAATTGTAAGCGAATATGTGTTAGGAGATGGGGTCGGGGCTAAGCATGGATTTGAGGGCTCAGGCTTAGACATGGCCGAAGGTTCTAGCATCCATAGGTTATACCCATTCGACCACAACATTACACTTGAGCGCCAACAGTTGAGGGGGTGAAACTTGGGGACCATCCCACAGTCTCAACGCTACCATGTAACTACAACTCACCGCAACAGAGTTTTGGTGATGGGCATGAAGTTTGGGGATCGACCCCAGTTATATGGCAGTGACAAAACCATTACTGAGAGCCTAGTGGCTATGCCAATGGGGGCGAACAATTAGCCCCAAACCCCAGGCACATGGCCCCATGTGGCCCAAGTTTTCCTCCATAGGCCTTAATGGACATTTAAATGGAGTGACAAAATTCCCTTGAACTGGCGGGAATATCACAAGCACTGGGCGAAATTGGCACTCAACGCACCTTGGAAATGCGAAATTCGTAGATCAGTCAACAGTATAGTCTAGTTTGTAGAGTAGTTAAGAGAAAAACTTCTAGAGAGCAAAATTTATTAGGTTTTTGGCCAAATTGAACCCAACAAGAGCACTTATGGGTGTTTTTTACTATTCTAGAGCCATTGGAGACATAATTTTTACATTTTGGGCCCTACTAATCCATGTAAGCACAAATTGATCATCTAATGAAAGAGGCCCAAAATTGGAAGTTGTACCACGAGATGTAGCCCAGAAGAGAGGTGAATTCCTTTATCATTTTTGTTGACATATGTTAATGATATGGTATATTTGTCTTTGTTTTATGTTGTTAACTAAGTTTTAGCACAATTCTTTTATGGTTTTTGCAAAGTGATCCATTACTTAAAATACATAAAATTTTACTTACAAATGTTTCCATCATCTTCAAGTTTGCATAACATATCATATTGTTATTAGATCTCAAGGTTATTTTGAAGGTTTGTTTTGTTTGTAAGTGTTTTTTGATGCTTACAAGGTTGAAGCTGAAAAAAGGGAGAAGTTGAACTTGTGGAGCCAAGGTCTTAAATTGTTTCATGGAGAACACACATACCCCAACCTTCACCAGCCATTTCACATGAAGAAGGTCTTGAAGGGATGTTTGAAGATGAAATAGCTTTCAGAAAAACTTTCTTTGAAATGTTTCAAATGGTCAAAGTTCTTTATGAGGATATGAACTCAAGGTTACAAGGAGAGAACTCAAAACCTCCAAAAGGAGATGGAACGAAACGAGACAAATCTCCAAAAAGGAATGAAAGGAATAGTTACAGGCCACCACCTTCACCTCCATCCTCACCTTCATCCTCATCCTCCTCTTCTTCTACTTCTTCCCCTTCACAAACACCTCCAAATTCTCCATAGGGGCATGGTAAAACTCCTTCGTTAAAGCTTAACATAAAATTTGAATTTACTATGTACAATGGAGAGGTAAATCCTGATAAATTGGATAATTGGGTTCGTTAGATTGAAGTTTATTGCAGGATAGAAAGAATCAAAGATGATGAGACCAAAATTCAATGTGCTTCTTTTAGGTTGGAAAGTGAAACATTTATTTGGTGGGAGGCCAAAACTCAAGAGGACATGAACAAAAGTGGTAAGGTTTTATCCTCTTGCAATGATTTTGTTGTTGTAATAAGAAGACACTTTTATCCATTAGAATACATGCAAAAATATATAATGAATTGGAAAAACTTTAGCCAACCTAAGGGTCAAAATATGCAAAGCTATACTAGAGAATTTAGGAAAAGAGATTTGATTTTGGGTATAGATTTATCCTCTTAAGACACTCTAATCAAACACTTTAGAGGTTTACATAGTTATTTGAGACACACAATTATCATGTTTAACCCTACAATACTAGATGATGTTTGTGTACAGGAAACTCATTTAGAAGCAAGAGGGAAAAATGTTCCCTAAGAGGGCAGAAAAAATCAACTCAAGGGTGGAGACAAAGGAAATGGGAAATTCAAAGTCAAAGGGAAGGAGAATGCTTTAGTCAAGAAAGAGGGAGAAAAAATCACATGTAAACATTCTTCAAAAGAAGGCTATGATGAAGACCACTATTGGAAAATTCATCTTGAGATGAGACTCAAAACATTTAAAAACATATAGAAACAAAGGATTGTTGCAACTACACAACATGATTTAGGATCTTATTCCAAGGACGAAACAAGGATCACAGTCATGGGATTTAAAGGTAAGGACTCTATTGAAAGTACTAGTTCTTCATGCAGCCTCAATGAAACTCAACATGAAAAAGAAAGAATATATATTTTCCACATTAGAGTCATTTAAAAACATACCAAGATAGATACTTTGTTTGATCGTGGATCATAAGAAAACCTTACTTTAGAAAACATTTTTAAGAAATTAATGTTGGAAACCATTCTACATCTTGAACTTTATCCTTTAGGTTGGATATGTGACAAAAATATGTTATGCAAGATTAAAATTGTATTTGATTGATGTTTTTAACACCTACGATTAGATGTTTCAGGAACCCAAAGGATTTCCTCCTAAAATAGGAATCCAACATGAGATCTAACTACAACAACATTGTCCTCTTCCATACATTGGCATGTACATGATGTTAGTCATGGAAAATGTAGAAATCAAGACACAAATCCAAGAGTTGCTTGATAAAGGGGTCATCAGACCAAGCACAATGCCAAAAAGGTCTCGAATTATTTTAGTACCAAAGAAAGGTGGTACATGGCACATGTGTGCGGATCTCAGAGACTTGAACAAGATCACAGTAAATAATCATTAACCTCTTCCTAGAATTGATGATTTACTTAATCATCTGAAATATGTGTATTTCACTAAGTTGGACTTGAAAAGAGGCTATCATCAGATTAGGATTGCTGAAGGAGACATATGGAACACAAATTTCAAAACGAAGTAACATTTGTTTGAATGGTTGGTTATGTCATTTGGGCTTTGTAATTCTCCTCCAACATTCATGAGAGTTATGAATGATGTCTTAAGGCCTTTTCCTGATGAATTTGTGATTGTCTACTTAGATGACATATTGATTTTTAGCAAAACTCGTGAAGAACATGTCAGGCATGTTAGGCAATCTTAGATGTCTTGAAGAAATAAAAGTGATTTTTGAAGATTCTAAATGTGAATTTGGAACATATTGTTGGAGGGGGTGAATTACAGATAGATCCCTCAAAGGTCAAAGTCATTGTAGATTGGCCTAAACCCAATAATGTAACATAAGTTAGGAGATTTTTGGGAGCAACCCAATATTGGAGAAAGTTCATTTCCAATTTCTCATCAATTGCAGC
This sequence comes from Pinus taeda, assembly GCA_000404065.3. Taxonomy (NCBI): domain Eukaryota; kingdom Viridiplantae; phylum Streptophyta; class Pinopsida; order Pinales; family Pinaceae; genus Pinus; species Pinus taeda. Next base: position 8,994 of record APFE031180181.1, read on the forward strand.
TCCATTACATGCCTTGACAAGTGTGAAACAGGTTTTTCAATGGGGAGGAAAGAAGCATAAAGTCTTTGATGCATTGAAAGAGAGAATCAATTCAACTCCAGTACTTGCACTTCCTAATTTAAGACAACCATTTGAGATATACACTGATGAAATTCACTATGCCATTGGATTGGTATTGATGCAACATGGTAAGCCAATTTGTTACCATTTTGAAACTTTTAATGGTGCAATAGCTAATTATCCTACATATGACAAAGAATTATCTGCATTAGTGAAAAGTGTGAGAAAATGGAAACATTATTTGATGGGAAGGGAAAATATCATTCACACTGATCATCAACCATTGCAATACTTGCAATCACAAACCAAGCTACAACAAGCGAGGCATTTTAGATGGATGGGTTTCTTGAAAAAATTCCACTTGGTGATAAGGTATAAGAAAAGTATATATGATAGAGTCGTTGAAATGATTTCTAGACAAATTGTTAGTGCTTAAGTTATCCTTAAGCATAATTCTATCATGCATGAGAGTTATGTTGAACAATATTCTTTAAATCACGATTTTAAAGATGTATATGCAACTTTGTGTCAAGGCATCCAAGGAGAGGAATTAGATTACCGTGCTAATGATAAACTTTTGTATCATCGTGGAAAGGTATGCATTCCATAGGGTGGAAGAGTGAACATCATAAGGGAAGTGCATACTTCTCTTATTTCTAGCCATTTTGTTCTAGGTAAGATGGTGGCACAATTACAAAGGTGTTTTTATTGGCCTCATATGAGTTAAAATGTGTCACGATATGTAAGAGGATGTTCTTTATGTGCTACTAGTAAGTTCAGCAATAGAAAGTTAGGATTGTATACTCCACTTCTAATTCCTTCTCAGCCTTGGGAAAGTGTTTCTATGGACTTTGTAGGAGCGTTGCCTTTGTCTAAGAAAAATCATGATTATATTTATGTTCTGGTGGATAATTTCAGTAAGATGTGTATTTTGATGCCTTGTAAGAAGAAGGTTACATCTGAATAGACTGCACAAATGTTCTTTCAATATGTATGGGTACATTTTGGGATTCCCAAATCCATTATTTCTGATTGAGATTCTTGATTTGTCAGGAAACATTGATCAAGCTTATGGGGACTCATGGACACCAAGTTGAGAAAGAGAACATCATTCCATCCACAAACCGATGGTCAGACAAAAGTAGTGAACATAGTGATAGTACATCTTCTTCGTGGTTATTGCAACAAACATCCTAAGATTTGGGATGAACACTTACATTACATTCAACATGCTTACAATAGGGAAAAGTATTCATCGACTCAAACATCTCCATTTGAGGCATGCTTTGGATACTTACCAAAATATCCTGTAGATTTTATCTTTGGGAAATATGTTGTTGTTGATGGATATAGTGACATTGATCAGGCCAATCGATTCATTAAACAAGTTCAATTGGTGCATCAGGTGGTTCAAGAACAGTTGGAAAAGAGCTAAGCCATGTACAATACAAGGCATGATAAGCATCGTGTTGACCATAATTCGTAGGTTGGAGATGAAGTTTGGCTTTACATTAGCAAGGAGATATTAAATGAGAAGTTAAAAAACTGAAACCAATAATGTATGGACCTTTTAAGATTTTATAAAATATTGGTAATAATACCTTTCACTTGGATTTGCCTCCATATATGCAAATATATGCAGTTGTTAATGTTGAGAATTTGAGAATATATGAGCCTCATTTGATTGAAGATCAAGGAGATCATGTTCAGATTCCTTCAGTAGAAGATTTCTCACCTAAATTTCTTGAAGAAATGCAGCAAAACACTATCACTGAAAGAAACAAAATAACTTAAAAACGAGGGAGCTCAGAGTGCCTCCATGTGGGGATCAAAGGCACAAATCCAAGAAAATCCAAATGGATTGAGATTGGAAGGGTGAGGGAACTTTACCCTCATTTGTATGTTGACTAAAAAATAGTATTTTAGAGGAACAATTTTTTTTTTGTGGGGAGGAGTGATCCAAGGGATGATCAAAGTGCTCAAATTAAAATTTTTCAAAAGTACTGAAAACCTATACCAAAGTGTATATATTGACGATATGAATATAGGACAACTTGAATCACTCAAAATCGATATCGTATTTTCTCGATATCATGTTCTGTTCGTTTTCCAAAATAGGTAAAAACTTTTCTAGTTGGATGCAGGATTGCTCACTAGGAAATCTGTACATTGACTGGGTACGGTGACAGGATAGGTTGAATGTGTTTCTTGGTCCAAATGGAAGGCTTCCAAGTGGCCTCACCAGATTGGTCGAATTTGTGGTTTGTTGGTTCAATGGATGGGAGCTACATGGGCCAATGTTGGGCAGCTAGGTGGCCTCCTAATGGGCATCATTTAATTTTTTATGTACAAACGAACCCCTTGGTGAATCAAACACAATACCTCAAGGGCCCACAACACACAACCTTACTGCTAGATCATAGGTGTTACTTTTTAATACATAGCAGCAAGGTTTTATTTAAACTCTTATCAAAAAATCAACCCCTGATAGGCTGCTCATCAGGAAGACTCTAAGTAACTATTTCAAACCAATTTTTGGTTGAAGCTTAGCCTCCTGAACTTGAGAGGGCTCTCTCACTAGGTTAAAGATTTTGATAATGGATTAGATGGCTAACTCTATAAAACAAATGAAGAAGTTTAAATGGTTGAAACACAATCAATAAACATCCATTGGGCTTATGGAGTCAAAAAATCTTAGTATGACAACAATATCACCTGAACATGGAAGTCAGGGCATCAAAAGTTCAATATATCAATTAACACATAGAGACATGTAGGAAACAGATTCTACACATGTATGAAGGAAGTTAGAGCATGTCAATAAGTTCTAAGTATCATACATTCATACTATTTCAAATAAGGAAATAAGGACAAACATAAAACAAGCCACCATAGAACTCTTTCTGAATCCTGAGAAGTAAAGCCAAAGTATGTATTCATAAAAACATAATCTTCTACAATGACACAATATGAGTGCTTCTCTAAAAATTTCCAACCCTTGATCTACTAGATTTTCTTCCATATATAGAGTCCATTACATGACTTAGATTCCTTCCTCCAGCATGAGGGGAATTCGAATTCTTCGTAATTTGACACCTATTGACACTTAAAACCAACTATTTAATACAACTGACTCTTAACTGGTAGTTCTAGAGACCTAAAATAATTAGGAGTGTAAATCCTCATTATGTTGGTAGTAGCATTGATTACAACACAAACTCGTTCCCTAAAAAGTGGCCTTCTTCAGTTTGGCTTTGGTGGTGGCTTTAAACTCCCTGATGACCCTTGATTCCTTATCCTTTGACTGTTCCTGGATATTAGGAAGTTGTTCCTGTTTTTCTGCTTTTGGTCTCGAAAAAGGATCTTTGAAATTTTTTATCCTTGTTGTTCCTCTTAATTACATAAAATGTATTGGATTAGCTTGTTTTCCATAAGATGTAGACCTTGCTCCTATACATGTGGTAAGACAAAAACTCCTTTAATGCTACTTGAAGCATCATGAATAGTTCTAACTACGAAATAATGACCATTTTCATAACATAAATCTTGGAGTTCATAAATGTCTTTCCTTTCCTTGTTTTTCCCTTGCTTGATGTTTAACAACTGTAAGTAATCCTTTGCAGAAGCCCATCTTAAAAAGGAGTTCTTTTTTCTTCTCAAAATTGACCCACAAAATCATGATGTGTAGCTACAATAGTTTTGTAGCGTGCTACCAAACTGTTGTGCATTAGGCATCACCTACAATAGTTTTGTAGTGCGCTATGAAACTGTTGTGTGACTTCAAAAACACTGTTTTATGCCAAAATTTGACTTCCTTGAGATTTCTTTCTTTTGAAATGGCTTTTCCATATGCCATGGGGTTGTTCAAAACTAAATAAACTGATGCCATTCTTCAAAGTAAACTTGAAAAAGGTGATGCACATCAAAATTTTAGGATTAGCCTAACTTTCTATGTAGTTTTTCTTAGCTGAGGATGTCCTTCAGGCTAGTTCAGCTGTATCTTCAGATCTTCGATTTGCCTCTTCATAATTCGGATTCCAGCTCTCAATTTTGCATTGACCTTTCTAATGTATCTTGCTTCTTTTATTGTAGGGATCGTCCAGGTAAAATATTGAGCATGACAGCTAACCACTTCGGGTATTGAAACTGTTTTATCTTCCCACAGAGCCTCCATTTTGTTAAAATTAGCTTCCTTGATTGCATGTTTCCTTGAGAGTTTTCTGAGTTTGGCAATCTCAATATTTTCAAGCTTTAGTTTCTTTTTTAACTCTTCAAAACTACATTCCTCTCGTTGAGTGATAACTGCCTTACCTTTGTCATCTTTGTGCAGTTGTGATGATGTTTCTGATGGAACCACAGGTCTTTCATGTAATTTTGATACCTCCCCTGTCTCACTTTCTTCTTGCTATGCCTCTTGTATCCCTTTTGAATGCCTTGTCATGGGTCTTCTTGGCTTAAAAACAAATTCAGAAGCCTGATCATCAAATTTGAGCTTCTTAGAAGTTTTGGATTTTTTGGTTTTTCCTTTACTTGCTTCAATTAAGTCTACTATGACCAGAGGAGATTCTTCAATGTCAATATATTGAAGAAAATCATTCAAACTTCCCTTTGAAGCTAGGCTCCCATCAGTAATCATTGTCTTCTCCTTTTCTCTACCTAGTTGGCTCCTGGATACTCTTCTGAGCTTCTTAGAAGTTTTGGCTTTTTTGGTTTTTCCTTTACTTGCTTCAATTAAGTCTACTATGACCAGAGGAGATTCTTCAATGTCAATATATTCAAGCAAATAATTCAAACTTCCCTTTGAAGCTGGGCTCCCATCAACCATCATTGTCTTCTCCTTTTCTCTACCTAGTTGGCTCTTGGATACTCTTCTTTGGATTGTTTCACTTGTGGATTGCTCTTATACACCTTCTTTGATCTAAACCTTATTTTCATGTGACTGTTGAGGGGTGTCTTGAACTACTAGTGGTCTCATAGGCTCCTTCACTTTCTTTTTGGCTTTCAATTTCAGAAGTCTTCTTGATCTTGTTTCCTCCCGATGACTTACTGCTAGTGAGGAAATTCCCGTAGCCTAAAGGCTGAGACCAGTTTCATTTATGAAGCCAGACATAAATAAGAAAATGGACCACTCCCTATCTATTTTCTAGAGCTCATGTAAAACAATCAATTTGACTAAGCCATGATGAAACAACGAGGTCTCACAGGCTTCCTTCTTCAACTAAACCTTGTCACGCATTTTGCCTAAGCTACGAAACAAATAGAAAGGCAAATCCAGAGATATCTTTCCAGTGAAATGAAGCACAAGTTTGAAGTGATAGGAATACACCTTATGATATCTCCCCTCACAAATAAATTATATTTGTATGTAGGTAAGCAAGTTAGCACATGAATCCTTCACAAAGCTTCTTCAACTAAACCTTGTCACACATTTTGCCTAAGCTACGAAACAAATAGAAAGGCAAATCCAGAGATATCTTTCCAGTGAAATGAAGCACAAGTTTGAAGTGATAGGAATACACCTTATGATATCTCCCCTCACAAGTAAATTATATTTGTATGTAGGTAAGCAAATTAGCACATGAATCCTTCACAAAGCTCTTCGGCACTGACTTGTTTAGGTCTGAATCAACGAACTCTGGCTTCAAGAATTCCTTTCAAGGAGTCATATCAAACTTGAAGTTTTTAAACCACACCCCCGATCCCCTTGGAATTTCAGTGACTACGGATATAACCTCTAGACATATTGGTAATTCAAGCACTCCAACCTTCGAATTTAATCCTATGAAATTGAAATCAGACTCTTTGGTGACTTGCATGTGGCC